>JAQIUQ010002466.1:75000-226745 GCA_030378365.1 Hybognathus amarus | reverse complement strand
CGAGTTACGTATTGTGTTAACATTACGTTTTGCAGTCTGCCTCACAACACCATGTATAAATGAACTGCATTTTGCTGTGAGGAGGCAGTTATCAGTCCAGCACGTCTGGCATCAGTGTCTTCATGCTTGGTGGAGAACTTTGGCAGTAAATCTGTGAAGGGTCTGGATCGCACCGCTGTGCTAAATGTGGAGCGCACTGCTGTTCCCACTTACTGTGAAGTGTATTTGGCAGCCTCCCATGATGTAGTCCAGGAAGGAATAGACTCTGTGAAGCTGCAAAATGAAGAATGGAGGGTGAGTAGAAACCCTGCCACATTTATCTGCAAAAGTTATGATACTGATACTACATACCAAACACACACATGTACTGTACATGAGCTATGAGGAAACTCACATAAAAAGTACAAAAACATGTGGTGTCCAAAAAATGGTGTCATGTTTTTCTTGGGACACCATGAAAATACACTCACCTAAAGGAATATTAGGAACACCATACTAATACTGTGTTTGAACCCCTTTCGCCTTCAGAACTGCCTTAATTCTACGTGGCATTGATTCAACAAGGTGCTGAAAGCATTCTTTAGAAATGTTGGCCCATATTGATAGGATAGCATCTTGCAGTTGATGGAGAGTTGTGGGATGCACATCCAGGGCACGAAGCTCCCGTTCCACCACATCCCAAAGATGCTCTATTGGGTTGAGATCTGGTGACTGTGGGGGCCATTTTAGTACAGTGAACTCATTGTCATGTTCAAGAAACCAATTTGAAATGATTCAAGCTTTGTGACATGGTGCATTATCCTGCTGGAAGTAGCCATCAGAGGATGGGTACATGGTGGCCATAAAGGGATGGACATGGTCAGAAACAATGCTCAGGTAGGCCGTGGCATTTGAACAATGTCTCATTTGGCACAAAGGGGCCTAAAGTGTGCCAAGAAAACATCCCCCACACCATTACACCACCACCACCAGCCTGCACAGTGGTAACAAGGCATGATGGATCCATGTTCTCATTCTGTTTACGCCAAATTCTGACTCTTACCATCTGAATGTCTCAACAGAAATCGAGACTCATCAGACCAGGCAACATTTTTCCAGTCTTCAACTGTCCAATTTTGGTGAGCTCTTGCAAATTGTAGCCTCTATTTCCTATTTGTAGTGGAGATGAGTGGTACCCGGTGGGGTCTTCTGCTGTTGTAGCCCATCCGCCTCAAGGTTGTGCGTGTTGTGGCTTCACAAATGCTTTGCTGCATACCTTGGTTGTAACGAGTGGTTATTTCAGTCAAAGTTGCTCTTCTATCAGCTTGAATCAGTTGGCCCATTCTCCTCTGACCTCTAGCATCAACAAGGCATTTTCACCCACAGGACTGCCAGCATACTGGATGTTTTTCCCTCTTCACACCATTCTTTGTAAACCCTAGAAATGGTTGTGCGTGAAAATCCCAGTAACTGAGCAGATTGTGAAATACTCATCTGGACCAATAACCATGCCACGCTCAAAATTGCTTAAATCACCTTTCTTTCCCATTCTGACATTCAGTTTGGAGTTCAGGAGATTGTCTTGAGCCAGGACCACAACCCTAAATGCAATGAAGCAACTGCCATGTGATTGGCTGATTAGATAATTGCATTAATGAGAAATTGAACAGGTGTTCCTAAACAATTTTTAGGTGAGTGTAGTATACAAAATTATATACCATAAGACCATTATACCATTACTGTACCATGGTACCACAACAGACTCAATAGTTTTTGAATGGTTATACAGTGTTGGAGAAATGCATTACAAGTAATGCATACAAGTTACATAATCAGAATACAAGAGTAGATTACAAGTAAAATAACGCATTACATTTAAATCTACAACAAAATATCAGTGTTACTTTTTCAAATAAGTATGTTTTCCCAATTAAAATACAGACTGACAGCTCTCCAGTCCCAATGTTGAGAGAAATGGAGAAAAAGCAGAGGAGTTGTGTGGCTGTCTAACATGATGGTTTTTTGGGGTCTGTATCTCTCTTCTGTATCCTATTCTTCTGTACAATACAGAATGGCAGCACAGCTGAAAGGTTTGTTTGAAACTGCTATACAGGCGTGAATTTGCGTTTCACTTTTGGTCTGAAAGGGCCTTTACATTTGCCAAAATATGACTTTTTCTGTTATTAAAATACACAAAAAGAACACAATTCTCAATCTGAATTGATAAATGTGAAAAGGACTGACGTACAAACAGCTCTCTAAATAGAAATCTCCACTATGTAAATGTGCACAAACAAAACTAATGCATTAGCCTTTTCCCACCACGCTAATGTCTTTACGGCTAAGCTTTGATTGTCACACCCACCCACAACAATAATAACTATGTCTATTCATTAAGCGGCTTGTTGGCCAGCATTGTGCAGTACTAGCATTCCTAAAACAGGACGGGCAAATCTATAAAGCTTCCCAGGCCCTTACCTTGAGATCGCTGAGAATCACCAACCCAGAGTTCTTGTAGTTCTTCTTCTTCAGTTTGTATTTTGGATTGATGCATTCCCACGTGACCTTCAGGAACATAGGAAGAGATCGAAGAGGTGAGATGAAAATTGAAGGTGGCACTGCAGCGAAGTCACTTTGACCACGCATGCAGAAGGACTGTGACATTTCTTTAATCCATTCTAGTCCTCGGCAGATAGCCAACGGCTATGTACGATTTCAAACACCAATGTATGGCTGAAGGTCTCACACTGACCTTGTTTCCTGAAGAAATCTTCTGCATTTCTTTGAAATTAGTGTAGAATTCACCCAATGAAGTCATGCTTTCCCCTCTGAGTCATAGTCCCAGACTAAGCACTGCAGTTCAGAGACAATTACAACTCATTAACTCATGTGTCTCTATATTTCCATGTTTCATTTTGCTTTTACTCTTGTCATTATTTCTCTTAAAGGAATAGCTCACTCAAAAGGTTTGATTTTGACACACCAAATCTGCATGGATTACTTAAAGGGATAGTTCACCCAAAAATTTTAAAGCTGCGAGTCGGCAACTATGGCTGATTGAGTGGACTTTGGCAACATTTTGAATGTTTACAACTCATATTTCCCTCCCCCACTATCAACGAATACCCTCCCACAGAGTTCGTGCTCGAGTGCGTGCGCACCAGGTTTTCTGTGAACGCGACCGTCATCAGCATTCATCAACACCATGGATTATTTGGAGGTATGCTGCCCTGGTCTAATCTACCAATATATTGCAATTGCTAACGTCATTTATACTCTAAATGAGCTTACTTGGTTTGTTAGTGTTCCGCCATCACTCTTCCTTACTGCGCGAACTTCAGGCGTGTGCATGTGATTGTAACGTGCGCGAGGGGTGGCGTGTGCCCGATCTGTGATTGACAGTCAGATCTCACACCCCCATGGGCTGATTGGACACAGTTAACAGGAAGCGCCGGATTTTTGCAAAACAAATAACACACTCCAGATGGAGTAAGAAGCTCTGTTTTTTTTCTAAAACCACTTTATTTATGTTGTTCTGTCGGATTATAGTGTCGATTTCACTGAATATGATCAAAAAAAATGTTGCCGACAGCAGCTTTAATTACTCACCCTCTTTGTCTTTCCAAACCCATAAGACTTTCGTTCGTCTTCAGAACACAAATGAAGATCTTTTTGATTAAATCTGAGAGCTTTCTGTCCCTCCATTGACAGTAATACAACTACCACTTTCACTTCAAGTACAAAAAGAGATCATAAAACTAATCCATATGAATTGAGCGCTTTAATAAAATTTCTGAAGAGTCTCAATTGCTTTACATGATGAACAGATTTAATTTTGGCTTTTAATCACATATAAACATTGATCGGCTGAAAAAAATATCATTGTCTCTTTATGGTCTTTTTGAAGCTTCGAAGTGACAGAAATCTCTCAGATTTCATCAAAAAAGATATTGGTGAAAGAAAATCGTAAAGGTTTGGAATAACAAGAGGTGTAGAAACTAATGACAGAATTACATTTTTTGGGCGAACTAACCCACACCAAAATAGTTATTTAGCAAAATCTCCAAGATTCTGTATTACAACAGGTTTTACAACATATATTATAAGAGAAATTATAACAGAAATTCACTGGTCAATCAAACAATGATGGAAAACCACTATAAATTAACCACAAAGGTAGCCCAAGACTGTAATTAATGTAATCAACAATTTTGATGTCCTCTGCCATAACTGTCAAACCCCAATGGGCTCTATCTTGCATCCAGCGCAATTGACATTGTACACTGACGCATGTATCATTCCATTTTGCACCCGCGCAAAGCGGGCTTTCCCTCCACAGACGCACACTGGTAAACTTGGGAATGAACTTGCGCACCCTGGGCGGGTCGACACAAAAAGGAGGCGTATTTAGGCGCAAACATTCTCTAGCGCTATTTTGCAGTTCCAGAAAACAATTGCACCAATGACCAGAAAAAAACTAGTCTAAAATCAGTTGCGCGTTGTTCATAATGCTATTTTAAGTGCATGTGCTTGGCCATAATACAGAGAACAACACGCATACACTGTAGATGATTCTCTCATCTACACAGATGCATTATACTTTTTGAAAATGATGCATTATAATAAGGAAAAATATTTAAACATAAGGGATTGTTGTGTTCATGACGAAGGGAAAAAATAGGCATAAAGCTTACACATTCACCCAAATTATTATAGGCTATGCATGTTTAACCGAAGCTAATTTGGGCGTGTTTGTCCCATCCCCAATGTCGCTTCCCTTTCTTTTACGGCCCTGATGAGAACATCGATCTCCTCGGCTGTGAACCGATTGAAGCGCGCCTGGTAAATGTGCCGTTATAATAGAATTGCGCCATGGAACAAGCGCACCTCGTTCATCATGCTCTTAAAGGGAATGTGATATGACGTTATTGGTTTGTTTCCCGTTATGCCCAAACCACTCCTATGAATAATGAAGCTACTTCAGACCAACCCCTTTTAGATTTGCGTCGGGCGCAAGAGTCATTTAACCCGCCGGTTAAATTGCTACAGTTTCAGATCGTTAAATAGGGCCCATTGACTCTTGCATGTTCAGACTTTCTGGAACAGATTTTCTGTTCCTAAAACTGTCTTCATAATATTTGGAAAATGGTGCAGGAGTCACAAGGACAACTTTTATGGAGCTTTTATTTTTGTCCTTAACTGATCCACTGATCACAATATGCGCTTATTGTAAAAGAGCATCTTGGACATTCTGCAAAACATCTAAGTCACAAAGGTTTGGAGTCACATGCCCATTCTGGAGTGACCGATTCCATTAATATTCACCTTCAACTTCCTTTCATCATCACAGCTGCACAGAGAAATGAGAGACACCTTAAAGGATTCCCACACAGGGTTCAAGTTGTTTTTTATCACCTGCAGATAAAAAACAATATCATTGTATAAACTAAATAGGAATATTGAATTGCAAAAGAAAGATTATTATCTGATGGGATGAGACTACTTACTTCAGTTCTGTGGACAAGCTGTTCTGTTCCATCATCATTCATCCGGTAAATCTCTCAAGAATGGATCTGACTTGCTTGAAGAGATCCTATACAGTCACAAGATAATTTCAGTACAGTCTACGCATTCAAAGGAACACATCATGAAATGGACGTTTCTAAAAGACCCCATGGATTAACGAATGCAATCTTTTCTGAGTTAATGCATTTTCTGAAACAGGAAGTTGGGCGAGGACAAAAAAAAGGGCTTGTACTCGTAACACCCTTTTAACAGGCCAATCGAGTGGTGCAGGGATGAAGACAAACCACGGAGGACTGATTCGCCACTGGTTCCCTAGAGAATTTTCTATGGGGTTTTATAATGGGGGTTTATGTTATAGAACAAAAGGTCCAAGTATCATTAAGTTATGTTTACCACAGGCTTTTACTCATTAATTGAAAAAAAAAACCCCGAAACATTATAAAACCCCATAGGAAAATCTTGAGAGAACCAGGGGCGAATTAATCTTCTGGGTTTTGACATCATCAAAGAGATCTACAGCATAATACGTGGGAAAAGCTATCTAAAAGCTATCTTAAAGGGATAGTTCACCCAAAATGACGTTCCAAGCCCATAAGACCCGTTCATCTTCGGAAAACAGTTTAAGTCAGATATTTTAGATTTAGTCCAAGAGCTTTCTGTCCCTCCATTGAAAATGTAGCCTATGTACGGTATACTGTCCTTGTTCAGAAAGGAAATAAGAGAAATCAAAAATAGTCCATGTGATATCAGTGGGTTAGTTTGAATGTTTTGAAGCATCGAAAATTAATTTTGGTCAGTTTTTCAGTGGATTGGCAACAGAACCAGAAGACAATACAATGCTGAATAAAGTCGTAGTTTTTGTTATTTTTGGACCAAAATGTATTTTTGATGCTTCAAAACATTCTAACCCACTGATGTCACATAAATGGGACAGAAAGCTCTCAGACTAAATCTAAAATATCTTGACAGTGGTCATCATTCGAAACTGTAAAGAGCCTACTTTTTATTTGTGCACACTCACAATACCAATACAAAACGTGTGCTTTTGTAAATAAAGAAAATAATGACAGAATGCCACCTTTTACCATCCCTGGTTTACCTTTCCATGAAGTTTGTGAGAGCGTGTTCCAAAAAATTAAAGGGTAATTCCACCGGTGTAGACATGAATATGTATTGAAAGTGGGTCATATATGTAGTACAATAGTATCATAAATTTCTAATTTGGGTCCTTCTTGGCCAATAAAAGGCAGAAAATGTATTTTTAGTGCTTGTGGATTGTAGACAACAATCCCCATAGTGCACTGCAATGCTCAGCTCCGCAGGCCACTCCCACTACCCCGCCCATCAATGTAGACTAGAGTTGAGCTCCACTCTGACGCTACCGCCTGGAAATCATTTCGCACAATGAAATCAGATAATGCGAGCTGAATATAATTTGACGACGTAAGGGCGTCAAGGTGGCCAGCCAATCGGATTGGCGTGATTCTATATAGGCTTCAGACAATCGGTACACTTACTCTGACTCGTAATTTTACACGTGAAATGCAGCCAAACCTTGGAGCGTTTTGTCCTCGGCATCTTCATTAATCCCCTCACTATCAGACGTTCCGGAAGTCTGCCGCATATTCAATAACGGTCTGGTTATTATCGTTACGTCAGAACTCGGTACCTGATTGTAACCGCGTTTCGGTACCCAACCCTATCCATAATGCATCCGCCTGTTTCATTCAGTACCTTTGTCCATATTTTCAAAAAGTTTCTACCGAGTGAAATCAAACGCAATGGCACTGATCTGTGATTGGTCTGTTGGCGCATTAGGTTCAATCACTATGGCCAAGTTTCAAAAGGTGGGAACCGTGTGCATGTAGTCTTTACAGAAATCCCCCCTCTTACACATCCTCCTACAATGACGTAAATGACAATTTTTACAAAGAAGTGAAAAAGGTAAATAGCGGATTTCTCTCGTCTGAATGAAGAGTGTTGCATCGAACCATTCAACAGATATTGACTGGATATCTAACAATGGAAATCTTAATGCAAATGGGTGGAATTTCCCTTTAATTGAAACTCAGCATATGACAACTGAGCAAGCTCTTGCGCTGACAACTGAACTCTTGTTTTGGAGTGTGGATCACCTGTGACTGATTGTACCTCACTGTCTGACGGTTTGGGACAAAGTACGAGTACGTTACACCCCTATTTATGAGTCTATTTTGTTAAAGCTACACTGTGTAACTCGTTTAGTTTATTCTTAGCTAAAAACATTATTTATTTCGCAAATATATGTACATTAATGCCTGTTTACTTCGTTAAGTAATAAAGTATTCTCGTGAGTGTATAATATACCATTGAAAATACATACGGGTAAGCGGTACTAATGTCGGTCGCCATGTTCCCTCTACTTGAAAGTACATCAGCCAAAGAAGACATACCCATTCATGCAAGCTTCTCCTTTCCGCGTTTAGTTTCACGAGTTAACACTCATGGTCGGAGGTAGAACTGGAAGCCATGTTAATCTTGGACTACATTGGCCACCGTAGGAGTTAAAACCGAAATCAGAATTGAGAGGAACAGAAACTAATATTCATTGGATGGTCATATGCCTTTCACCGCTCAGATGAAGGTAAAAAAAATCACACAGTGTAGCTTTCAGATTTAGGGGTATATTTCTATTCTGATCTGGATAAAGGCAAAAAAAAGTTCACTTTAACTACATATTAGATGTGCATTGGGAATAATATGGTCAGGGAAAAATGCATATTTCAATATTATTCTTCAGAGTGCATGCCCATGTGTGTTTCCAGCCGATTGTGCTCCTAGCAGTGGAAAATCAAATACAACAATATTGTCTGAAACAATGACTTCAACATAAGGTTTCTGAATTGCAGCTCTCCGGAGAAGCCACTGAGGACTTTGTTCCTAAGTGTGCGCAGATGTGAGAGAGGAGGAACTAGGCAGAGAGAGATAAAGGAGAGAGAGCGAGAAATGGGTAGAGCAAAGAACGAGCCATTTAATATCCCCATTTCTCGCTGCATTGCATGTGCGACATCTCCCACAGGGACGCTGAAAGGGAGGTGCCCCCACTATTTGGTTGTCAAGGTAACATCTTGCCAGTGGTTTGACTGATTTAGACAAGTGATTTGTCTGTTGTTCGCATTCACATGCATCGCACCTCTGAAATATGTAATTGCGTATGGACCGATGATGATTACCGGCTGCTCATTATTTCCGGAAGACATTTAAGGCTCCCATAGTCCAATGAGACAAAAACCTTAACGGCATTTTCCTTTAACAGATGGCTTAATGCACAGATTAAAGGTTAATTCCGTGCTTGTCTTTCACTAATCCTGTGAAAAAATAGAGCCATCTAGTGTCCCCTGAAAAAGACAAAATGTGTGCTAATATTTGCAAAGAACCCAATGTGAAGGTACAGTGCCAAATGAAGCGTTAAAAATCACAGAGAAATTGCCATGCGAAGAGTCTTTGATAAATGTCACATAACCCAGGCGACTTTTCGAATTCAAGACGCATTAGCGACTTCTTCATAAAGAGAAATGGCATTCACATAAAGAGGCACAGACGTTCTCCAGAATGAAGTCCAATATAGTTTGATTTGCCAATGTGTCCATTTTGTTTAAATCATATCAGTCTGTATTCAAAGAAAGCCAGCGTTATTTGAACAGACAGATCCTGTCCAGAGATAGCAGCACTGCTATTCATTCTGCCTAGCCGCTTATTAGACTCCATCCATCCTCTCGCTATGATATCCGGGCCAGGACTGGAGCCATCTCTGGATTTTGAGGATGGGTGTGAGGAAGAAACGCCAATCAGCTCATGTAATACAGCTAATATTAACACTCTCATATTAATACTTGAAGTCCAGTGAAGAATAATTAACAGACCTGAGGGTAAAAATGCGAAAAGCGTGCTGCAATATTAAACATCAATTACAAGAGGTGGGACAATGAAATCCCCGTCCCTGAAAAGAGCATTAAAATGATAAGCTGATGAATATGTTGGGGCTGATTGCAGAGATAGCTTGAAATGAAAGTGAGAATTCAATTTTATTGCCTTGTGAAATTTGCCATCATTAGCCTTTCAGAATTAGCCTGGTTAATGTTCTGTTGGGCAGGCGGACAAGCTCGTTGCTAGTACAGAAATAAATTAGTGATGCGACCGTGTAGCCTCTGCTTTCATGCATATGCAATGTGCAAAAAAGTGGTTGCATATTCTAAACACGATTTACTGTATCAGCATATGTATTTTACCAAGAGAAACCCTACTTTAACAAACTTGAGATGACATGATGGATTAGTTTGGTGCATTTTTAAATTTGAGAGGATTATCTACAGGCATGGAATATGAGAGGGCCCCACTTGATATGATTATGGATACATTTGTACACTCTAAGAAAAAAGGTACAAAAGCGGTCACTGGGGCTGTACCTTTTGAAAAGGTAAACTTTTGTCCATTTCATGAGCTAATAAGTACATTTTAGGTGTTAGGTGTTTAGATATATACATTTTAGGTGCTAATATGTACATTTTAAGTGTTAATATGTACATTTTAGGTGGTAATATGTACATTTTAGGTGCTAATATGTACATTTTAGGCGCTGAATATGTCCCACTAAGGTACCAATATGCAGCCTTTGGGTACAAAAGTGTACCTTTTAAAAAGGTACAGCCCCAATGACAGCTTTTGTACCTTTTTCTCTATATAATGCCATGCTCTGTTCTGTGACGCACGTTTGTGACTCTCCTGTTCGAACTTGTTCATCAAAATGAGCAAATCTTTTAGATTTATTCAATGAACGAAAACGAATGGATTGACTTGGAAAAAGATTCGTTTAATTTTGATGAACGAAGTTCGAAACAGAGTCACGAACGTGCATCGCAGTACAGAGCATGGCATTATATAGAGAAAAATTCTGGAATATTTTCATCAAAAACCTTAATTTCTTTTCGACGGAAGAAAGAATGACGTGGACATCTTGGATGACATGGGGGTGAGTAAATTATCAGCAAAAGTTTTTTGAAAAGTGAACTACTCCTTTAAATTCATTAATAATCTTTGGGAAGTGCATGAGGAGACTTTACAGAGGGACTATTGCATTGTCAATACAAGATCTTCACTAAAAACTGATGCAGCTCTTGATGGAAATTACTTCACAACATGTAATTCCATCAAAGGTGTAACATTTCGTTGGAATAGTGAAAGAGAAATTGTTAGGGTTTAGGGCTTTCCATTCAGATCCACCAGCAAAAGATTTTGATCCAGGAACACGTACCTAGTTGGCAAAATCACAGTCAGCCAATGTGTTTGCGTGGGTGCTTTGGCTTACAGTATAAGCGTCTCCAATCAGAAACACAGCCTGTGCTTTTTGTCATAAAACAGATGCCAAATAGCATTTCTGTCTCACTGTAAAAAGATGAATAGGCAATATATTGATTTCACCACCTAATGTGGGGTTGAGGGAATGTGAAGCTTGAGTGAACAAGTCATAGATATTGATTTGCTGTTTCCCTTCATTACTTGAGATGCATGAATTCATGAAAGCCAGATTTAAAAAGGGTTGAGGAATGAACAAGCTGTTTTAGAGATAACCGCTGAGCACAAATGTCGCCCGGGCTAAGAGGAAGAGAACAGCAGCATACGAAAGAGGAAGAGGGAGGGCGTGAGGAACAAGAGGAAAGAGTAGGAGAAGCAGATGAGATGAGTGTTGAGAGTAGGACGAGGGCTGCAGAGGCGTTTGTGTAAGTGCAGACACCTGCAGGACTCCAGGGCACGGAGAGAGCTGCACCGTGTGGCCGAGCTGTGTGGGAGAGAGTCAGTCAGCCACCCTACGCTCCCTCCGCCAGCCCTCGCTATTCACACAGCTTCCATTCTCATTCAGGAAACCTCAGCTGAATGAATAGGGTTTCTAACATTATGCCAAAGCCAAAAAAGAGAGAGTGGGATTTTATGAAGCCCTAATGGCTCTTAACAGGGCTGAAATGGACGATCCAAAACATTAAAAGTGAGTTGAAAGGTTCTTTGGCAGCTGCGATTATTGGTTTCAAAAGGTAAAAAAAAAAAAAAAAAATCACCGCAAAAAATATCATTTACTATCACTAGGCACTCAGGTGAGTTGGACAACCTGTTTTTTGGGGGAATTTTTATTACTATTGAAAAAGAAAAACATCCCTCCGTACCTTGTCATCTAACTTCTTGGCACAGAAGGAAAGCTCCAAGTAACCATTGTTCCCAGAAATCTCTTCTGCGTGAATCTGGGAAATAAGAAAGGGATTAGCTGAGACTAAGCCAACATACTGTTATTGTTTGTACTCTATATTTGGACACAGACTCCACATCCATTTGTGTTTTATGAACATCTATCCATCCATCCCTCGACCCACCCATTCATCCATCCATCCATCCATAAACCCATCCATCCATCTTATCTTTGTGAGTTTTTAGATGTATAGATACCATCCATCCATCCATCCATCCATCCATCCATCCATCCATCCTTCCATTCATCCATCATCCATATTATATTTGTGAGTTTTTAGATGTATAGGTACCATCCACCCACCCATCCATCCATATTATATTTGTGAGTTTTTAGATGTATCAGATCATCCATCCATCCATCCATCGACCCACCTATTCATCCATCCATCCATAAACTCATACCATCCATCTTATCTTTGTGAGTTTTTAGATGTAATAGGTACCATCCATCCACCCACCCATCCATTCATCCATCATCCATATTATATTTGTGAGTTTTTAGATGTTTAGATACCATCCATCCATTCATCCACCCAACCACCATGCCATTCATCCATCATCCATATTATATTTGTGAGTTTTCAGATGTGTAGATACCATCCATCCACCCACCCACCAACCCACAATCCATCCATGTTATATTTGCAAGTTTTTAGATTAATAGATACCATCCATCCATTCATCCATCATCCATCTTATCTTTATGAGTTTTTAGATGTATATATACCATCCACCCATCCATACACCCATCCATCCAGCCATCCATCCATACACCCACCCATCCATTCATCCATACACCAATCCATTCATCCATCCATTCATACACCTATCCATCCATCTTTATCTTTGTGAGTTATTAGATGTATAGATACCATCCACCCATCCTTCCACCCATCCATCCATTCATCCATACACTCATCCATCCATCCATACTCCCAGCCACCCATCCATCCATCCACCCACCCATCCATACACCTATCCATCCATCTTTATCTTTGTGAGTTTTTACATGTATAGATACCATTCATTCATCCATCCATACATAAACCTATCCATCCATCCATCTTATCTTTGTGAGTTTTTAGATGTATAGATACCATCCATCCACATCAACCCATCCATCCATCCATACACCTATCCATCCATCTCACCTTTGTGAGTTTTTAGATGTATAGATACCATCCATTCACCCATCCATCCATAAACCCATAAACCCATCCATCCATCCATCCATCCATACACCTATCCATCCATCTTATCTTTGTGAGTTTTTAGATCTATTGATATCATGTCCATCCATACACCCATCCATCTATCCATCCATCCATCCATCCATCCATCCATCCATCCATCCATCCATAAACCCATCCATCCATCCATCCATCCATCTTATCTTTACTGAGTTTTTAGATGTATAGATACCATCCATCCATCCATAAACCCATCCATTCATCCATCCATCCATCTTATCTTTGTCAGTTTTTAGATGTATAGATACCATCCATCCATCCAACCATCCATTCATTCATCTATCCATCCATAAACCTATCCACCCATCTTACCTTTGTGAGTTTTTAGATGTATAGAGACCATCCATCCATCCATAAACCCATCCATCCATCCATAAACCCATTCATCCATCCATACACCTATCCATCCATCTTACCTTTGTGAGTTTTTAGATGTATAATGATACCATCCATCCATCCACCCATCCATTCATCCATCCATCTTATATTTGTGAGTTTTTAGATGTATAGATACCATCCATTCATCCACCCATCCATTCATCCATCCATCCATAAACCCATCCATATACCTATCCATTCATCTTTATCTTTGTGAGTTTTTGGATGTATAGATACCATCCATCCATTCATCCATAAACCCATCCATCCATCCATACACCTATCCATCCATCTTATCTTTGTGAGTTTTTAGATGTATAGATACCATCCATCCATCCACTCCCCACCCATCCATCCAGCCGATCTGTCTATCCTTCTGCCCAGCCGATCCATCCACCCATCCCATCAATAAATCTGTCTGTCAATTCAACCAACTGCTCTTCCCGTCCATCTGCTCAGCCCATCTGATCCATTCATCCAATTATCCATCCGTCCATCAGCCCAAATCTATCTATCTTTCTATCTATACATCTAAAAACTCACAAAGATAAGTACAGCATAAACTGAAGAGGAACTGTAGGCACTTAAACAAGAGTCTAGAGTGTAAATGTTCTTAACTTGCCTTTTTCTGGAAATGTTTTACAACATAATTGAATGTGAACAGTACTGATTAAGGAAGCCATTTATTGAGTTGTCTTTGACCTCTATTGGTTTGTTTGATAAGAAAAGAGAGGGTGAAATGCTTGAAACCATCCCGTTTTTGTCTCACCTCCATCAAAATGTGATTTCGTCAGCATTTAAAAAAAAATCTACAACCCGAGTGAAATCCAAGGAGGAGGTCCAGCAAAAATCATTTCTTTGTCATTTAAACATGAAAAGGCCATTAGTCTGCAGAGAAACTGCATTAAAACTGATGAGAAAGCAGAGAATCAACACCTATGATAAGGATGTGTGTATTACGTTTTGTCTTACGAATGAACCTTGCATGCTTGCAATAGCAACACGCAAAAAAAAGCTTGGGCATCATTTTTTAATGTGATTTGTTTTGCATGTGTGGCTTGTCTGAATTGAGTCAAACTAGCTGTGACGTGGTAATTGAAATACTATTTTCACATACTGAAATTGATATTCTACACCATGTTAGTAGATATTGTAACAATGTCTAGGGCCCGTCTACTTCCAATACACCAGCAGAATTTAAGTTGGAGGTCAAACCGCCTGCACTGCAACCCAAACTACACAGTCCTTACACAGGTTAGACCTTATTCCTGAAACCTGATGACTTTTTAATGCACCAGTGTCATAGAGATTCCCCATTATCTACCTCTCAGCCATTACACATACCAGCGGCTTCACTCAACTGTATCTGTATCAAGAAATATTTTAAAGTGACATTTCATTCCAGAAGTAATAGGAAAAAAAATCACTCATTTTGTAGTGTGCGGTCATCCTCGAAGTATACGTAGTGAAGAGCAACGTGGGCAGGATTTGGCATTTAGTTGACACTTCAAAAAAAAAAAAAAAGGTGGTCCTATAGACAGTGATGGATATCACTTCCGAGAGATAATTCAATGCAAAACTGGTTTTTGTATAGGGGTGAGTTCACAGTTCACAGCAGTTCAGTTCACAGCAAGGATGATGATTATGATAATTATAAGTCCACACCACAATGATAACAACAATATATAATTGCTATATGTTTTAGAGTGATTATTTTTCAGCTGATTACCACATGCATTATCATGTGTTAGTGTGGACGCTAATACAGTTATCGTTATAGTCATCAATGATGTGAACAAGCTTTTAAAGACCTACTACTAAAACAGAGACAGTGATTGATTTTGTCTAATTGAACACATTGATTTAGACACCCTTTGCCAAACAGTGGTTGGTCTGGAAATCACTCTCTGCTATCTGCCTGTCTTATGTCTCTAGTAAAGTAACTCAAATAGTGTTGTTATTCTGTAAAGGAAATTAAAATGCCTTTGCGTATGCTAAAATTAAATAAAGCCAGATGAAACTTCTACCACAAGAGCTCTTTTAGTGAATGTGTAAATGAAAACAGCAGCAATTAAATGTCAATTGTGTGTGTAGATTGTTTCAACTCACTGTGATAGTGGATTTTCCGGCATATTTTCCATATTTCAGCAACAGAGGTTTCACCATCTTTTTTTGGGCCACTATCTATGGAACAGATTAAAAGGTTTTTAAGTCGCCACGAAATCAAAATTGACAATTATTGTGTTTAATGGAATATTGCAGTATTTATTATAAATGATTTATCCATGCACATCAATATATATTTATTTATTTCCTCGTAATGTATAATCAAAATAACTTCTCGTTACTCTTGCAGCTCATCTCTTCTCTGATGACGTGTTTACTGACACGAGGGCGGGGCAACCTGTCACTCACATGAGATTAGGGTTGGGTATCGTTTGAATTTGAACGATTCTAATTCCGATTTCGATTCCTTATTTCGATTCCGGTTTCTGAACGATTTTCAATTCCGATTCTTTTAAGAGGCAGGGTAGGGTCAAAAAAACAAAAAAAAGTTAGTCTCGGTTCCAATCGATACTCAATTCTCGATACCCAACCCTACATGAGATCGACCAATAACAAACCACAACCATCAAATCAATTCCCCAAGGACAAAATCAAGTCCCGCCATACTTTTTTATCTTGTGCGTTCACACCGGACGCGAATAGCGTATCAGGCGCGAATGATTTCAATGTTAAATCAATGCAAAGACGCTTTACGCGCGAAAATTCCTGCGCGCGAATGAGGTGTAGAGCGTGGCGCGGTAGACGCAAATACGCCTTATTCACATGTCAAGTTCACACGAATGGCGCGAATTGAGCGTCTGGTGCGTTAAACGTGTTACGCGCAAATGATTTAGTTAGTGCTATTTTTGCATTTACGCGTTTGAGCAAATACAGAGCGGTGACTCTCTCGACTGAATGCTCGAGCAATATAAACCTGTCACTCACATGAGATCGACCAATAGCAAACCACAACCATCAAATCAATTCCCCATGGACAAAATCAAGTCCCGCCCTACTTTTTTCTCTTGTGCGATCACACCGGACGCGAATAGCGCATCAGGCGCGTAATGATTTCAATGTTAAATCAATGCAAAGTACGCGTTACGCTGCGTAAAAATTCCTGCGGCGCGAATGAGGTGTAGAGTGTAGTGCGGTAGACGCAAATACGCCTTATTCACGTGTCAAGTTCACACGAATGGCACGAATTGAGCGTCTGGTGCGTTAAACGCGTTACGCGCAAATGATTTAGTTAGTGCTATTTTTGCATTTACGCGTTTGAGCAAATACAGAGCGGTGACTCTCTCGATGAATGCTCGAGCAATATAAACCTGTCACTCACATGAGATCGACCAATAGCAAACCACAACCATCAAATCAATTCCCCATGGACAAAATCAAGTCCCGCCCTACTTTTTTCTCTTGTGCGTTCACATCGGACGCGAATAGCGCATCAGGCGCGAATGATTTCAATGTTAAATCAATGCAAAGACGCGTTACGCGCGTAAAAATTCCTGCGGCGCGAATGAGGTGTAGAGTGTAGTGCGGTAGACGCAGATACGCCTTATTCACGTGTCAAGTTCACACGAATGGCACGAATTGAGCGTCTGGTGCGTTAAACGTGTTACGCGCAAATGATTTAGTTAGTGCTATTTTTGCATTTACGCGTTTGAGCAAATACAGAGCGGTGACTTCTCAACTGAATGCTCGAGCAATATAAACCTGTCACTCACATGAGATTGACCAATAGCAAACCACAACCATCAAATCAATTGTCCATGGACAAAATCAAGTCCCGCCCTACTTTTTTCTCTTGTGCGTTCACACGGACGCGAATAGCGCATCAGGCGCAAATGATTTCAATGTTAAATCAATGCAAAGACGCATTACGCGCGTAAAAAGTCCTGTGGCGCGAATGAGGTGTAGAACGTAGCGCGGTAGATGCAAATACTGCCTCATTCGCGTGTCAAGTTCACACGAATGGCGCGAATTGAGCGTCTGGTGCGTTAAGCGCGTGTACGCGCAAATTATTTAGTTAGTGCTATTTGTGCATTTACGCATTTGAGCAACAGAGCAGTGACTTCTCGATGAAATGCTCGAGCAACATAAAAAGATGGCCGCCAACAGGTTTCATTTCTGACGTGCGTAAAAATTTAAATGTGAAATTTACACGCGTCAGTTTCATTCTTGACGCGCGAATTAACACAAAGTGGTCAAGCGTCAAACTAGACGCGGTAGACGCAAATTTGACGCGCTGAGTATTCACGTCTGGTGAGAACGCACAGTTAGAGATGCCGTTTCACTTGGATTTACATCACAATAAGGAAACTTCCATTTCATGATGACTTTAAGGAGATCAATAGTTATAAATATAGTAGATAGTTGAGAAGGGGCACTGTACACTACATGGACAAAAGTATGTGGACAACAGGGCCCCTGAAAGGTGTCTATTGAACACTTAAATTTCAAATTCAAGGTTAATTATAATGAGTTGGTCTTCATTTTGCTGCTATTACAGCTTTTACTCTGTAGAAGGATTCCATTCCTTGTTGGAATATGGATTCAGGGATTTGCTCCCATTCAGACATGAACATCAGTGAGGATTACCAGAAATATCCAAACCCATTTTCTTAAGGAGTCACCCATCAAATAACTCTTTTGGAGTAAAAAAGCTACAGTCAGGATTTACTAGATGCGTTGAGAAAAAAAGATGAAAAGCGTAAAGAAAGTAATTTTGCAGTTTCCCTTTCAAAAGCAAAAATATTTAACGGCTTAAAAAAAAAGACTTGGCCCTTGGTGTGTTTTAGCAATATTAAATATGATGTACAGGAAAAGTGACATCACCTGTCCGAGCGTGCATTCCACGCCACCCAGGAAGTCTGTCATCGCGCGTTCCGATACTGTGGGTTCCGTGGTATGTCGTAAACTTCAAAGCGCAGTTTCTGTACTTCCTCAAAGTAGTAGTCCAGCATTAAGACTTTAGCAAAGACCGGATTCAGGTTACTCTTGATCACCTCGTGTACGGTCCAGCTGAAAGACAGAACAACAGATCAGTCCACCGTTAAAACTAGTTTCCCTGGAAGTATCTGGCTTCTCCACATTATCAAGAGTCAGATCACAGGCTGTGCCGTTTATTGGTCTGTTTGTGCGCTGTCCCTGGATGAAGTCAAAGAAGTAATGGCAGCGAGGATGAAGGCCTCATGAGTCTGATTGTTGAGAGCTTCCACACATGCAGCTGTGATGATCATAGCCTTGCTCTCGTACAAAAACCCATTTGTTCTCATTTCTCATTCATCAGCTGTCTCTCTCCTCACCTCCCCCTGCTTTGCTATTGTTCTCTGGTGCATGTCAAAAACAAACAGAGCAAATACAATCATTTCTGAATTAAAACCTCACTGAGGCAATTAGCTGTAGGAGTTAATGCATCATTCTCCGAGACATTAAGGACATTACGGAAATGTTGAGTTTAGAGATGCAATCTGAAAATAACAGTATAGGCATTGAACAAGACAAGCATTTGGGCTTTCAGTTTCCAATATACCAAAGCAAAGGCTGAACGAACAAAGAATAGAAATTTGAGTTTCACTTTATTTTGATGGGCCCTTTAACACATTCTGTTGACTAGTTCTTTGAAATAAATTTTTGGTATGTTTTAGCTTACCTCAAGAGCATCCAAGATGTAGGTGTCTTTGTTTCCACAGTAAGTTTAAATTTTGATATTTTTAGGTCAAACCGTTCTTGTCTATCACTCATATAATGGAGGTCTATGGTCACCACCTCAAAGAGCATGCACAGAGAAGTCCAAATTAGATATGATTTAATGACTCATAAATGTAAGTACACATTGATGGCCTAAGACGCGAAACGAGTAGTTTGTGTGAGAAAACGAACAGTATTTATATCGTTTTTACCTCTTGTAACCACAGCCACATCCAAGTGATCTGAGGGCGCAAAAGCTTGGTAACAAGAGGTAAAAACGATATAAATACTGATCGTTTTTTCACACAAACCACTTGTTTCGTGTCTTAGGCCATCAATGTGTACTTACATTTACTGAGTCATTAAATCATGTTTAATTTGGACTTCTGTGTGCATGCTCTTTGAAGGTGGTGACCATAGACCTCCATTATATGACTAATATACACCAACATTTTGACCTAAAAATATCAAAATTGAAAGTACTGCGGAAACAAAGACACCTACATCTTGGATGCCCTTGAGGTAAGCTAAAACATACCAAAAATTAATTTCAAAGTGAACTATCCCTTTAAGTTGACATGTAGTTGCAAAGATACTTAGTCACTGATGGGAAATCATCAAAACTAAAGAGATAGCAGCATATTAAGCAAACAGTCTACTAATACTCTACTGAGTGCTAGTTGACATTTAGTTGCAAAGTTACTTATAGTCAAATTCAAATAAAAAAAATTTATGGTTTTACTAACCCATTTAGAACAAATATATCCCAAAATAAATCACTGTTTTTGAGCAAGAAAACTATTGCTCTGTTTGCAAAAAGTGAAGCTATGGGATTTTGCCTCCTTAGACAGCATCAAAGTAGTTTCTATTTTTGTTAGTAGCTTAGTTGACTATTTTAAAAAAAGAAGAAGATCAATTAATGAATGTGTGGGAAATTATACAGCTCCCAAACACTGCCAGACCGACTGTCATTATCTGGTGTATTTCCATAAAGGTCATTTGTTACGGTCATACGAAATGTGGAAAATAACCATTTAAAATCAGCATGTGAGGTAATCAATCACACTCCCAGTAAATCAGATCAACAGTGTCAAACCTCTAATGCATCTGTATAGCATATATCAAGCAGGGAATGACCCTCCTCCATCAGCCCATGTTTGACAGAGTCTCAACGATTACATACAGATACAATATTCAGCCCTTCAATCGACTATGCATGTGCCCTTGAATAAGTTCGAACGCACTTTCACATAGCGCAAGTGGTAGTTAATCAAACTAAAGGAGTTGGTATGGAACAAATATTAAAAAAAAAAAACATTATGTCCAGGTCATAATTTATCCAAAATCAAAAGACGGAAATGAGAATTCAGCATAAAGAAAGGGACCATTAATATATTATCCTTTATTATATTGTTTTCATTAGAATTAAGTCCATTCTCATCAAATACTATATTGAGATGCTGTAAAGTAGTAGGCTATTTGTACAGAAAATTATTAATTAATTTCACGTACTGCCTTTAATTTATGCTCATTTAAATAAAACAAAAATGTTACAATGCAAAAAATTTAACAGTCTACATTAATTTCAATGTTTTTTTTAATATAAAGTTTCTTTATAGAAAATATAATTTTCCAATAGACTTGAATATGTTTTAGAGAGATTTGCATTAGGGCTGTGAAACGATTAATCGCATCCAAAACAAAAATTTGTGTTTACATAGTATATGTGTGTAGTGTGTATAATTATTTTTTATATATAAATACACACACTGCATGTATATATTTAAGAAATATTTGCATGTATATACTTTATATATTTTTATTTAAAAAAATTCTATTATACATAAATATAAATATTTGATATATTAATACACTCAAAAAAATGAACTAGGGAGGTTGTGCACTTTACATAATATATTTATATATAGTTTACTTATAATAATTCTATTTTTTGACTTTACATTTTTTCTATTAAGGTATATGTATTTGTGTCTCAACTTAATGGTACAAAATCCTAATGTGTTGTCTAAACACAAACCATTTATGTTAAGTAAAAAAAGTGTACATCCAGAGGGTGGCAGTATAGTGCGAGCCAGACTGCCATTTTTCCCGAACTCAATTTTATTGTGTTCAATCTGCTTAAATCTACAATTTAAGATTACTTAATCCGTTTGTGTTGGATTACATGATTGATTTGTGTTGCCTGGGCAGTGCTTTAGTTCCCAGCATGCTTTGCATATGGTTGAATTAAGAGAGAATAAATGTTAAAATTAAGTGTTATTTTATGTATTTTTGAGAAATTTAGAAAGGGGAAGACTTGATAGTGTGCAATAGTGTTTAATGTTAAATTATATTGGAATTATTAAACCATTTAAGTTACAGTGGGTTACCATTGTGGAGCATTTTGTTTGGCTGCGACGATTCATTATTTCAATTGCTTTGAATGAAGGAGCATGTAAATCTTAGCATTCAAGATGCTAACATGTGCTTCTGCTAGCAAATAGCTAGCTATAAAGTCTTATCAATTTAATCAGATGTCCCTGAATTCAAATGAAATATAAATGGATGAATGACATATAAGAAAATGCCTTCGAATCATGTCAGGAAGCCTTTACGAACTCACGTTGATGACTACTGGAAATTGGGTAATTTAACATGTACATAATTCTATTATGTTGCGGTTACATGAACAAATTATGTTTGTTTGGACGAATCCAGTTACGTGGGACCTGCTGACAAATTAAAATTAATTAGAGCCAACATGATATTTTCTTGAGTGTAACACATTTTACTTAAATATATACATGCATTTGTGTGTATTTATATATACAAAATAATTATACACACTACACACACATATATTATGTAAACACAAACTTATTTTGGATGCGATTAATCGTGATTAATCGCGATTAATCGTTTCACAGCCCTATTGCATATGTAAATATAATTTATAGCACTGGACTGTTCAGACTTAAATATAGATGACTTCCTCCTGGGAGGTCAAAAAGTGCATTTCTGATTGCTAATATTACTTTCGAGGAGGATCGTGGATGTAGAGCATGACATTGAGAAACCATTATGTCCAATAACCTCTCAATTGGATTACTGCAATACTGTGCTGGCCGAATGGTTTCTGAATCCCTATATAGGCTACAGCTAGTTGATATACTGCTGCAACTAGACTCTGCTATCGCTCCGAACACCCAACTGCCTCCCGGGCTCCTCCAATCACAGGAAAGCAGACCTCTTATCAATACCAAGTACATCTGCAGCTGGAAAACCATTTTATTACAAAACTCCCTTATGGAACGACCACCGACAACATGCAGAAATCAGACACTTTCCCCAAAACTGGATCACATAGAGTCTGAAACTAAATGATATTGTTAACCTTCCAATTAACTTGTTTTCTAAAGTAGTGAGGCGAGGAGAAAGGCTGTGTACCTTGGATTTCTCATTAGAGCTTTTATCACTTACCACTGTTTGCTCACTGCGAGTTTAAACTTATCGCCAAATTAAGATTGTTAAAGCTTTGAATAAACAAATAGGTCCTAAACTTCTGTTAAGATCTTATTGTCAACATGAAGAACATCACAGTGAGTTATACAGCTGCTAAATGAGCCGGTGTTTGTCTCTTTACCCCTTACGGTGGATGCTTTATGATGTCTGAGCAAGCAGTGACAGAAAGGAAGTGATGTACAGCCTATGAGAGATTACACAGCAGGTTCTTGAGGGTCTCAGTGTTCAATATTATGCTAAATTTACACATAGTACGCAACGTTCACCTTGAGAGAGCGTAAGTGAAAGAAAGCGCAAAGAGAGATACGAGTAGGCTTAGCTCCCACTCAATTTTAGCTCTTGATTTGCATAACAATGGCACTTCCCATTGATAGGTGCTGCATGAGCAGATAGTGGAACACCTAATGGCTCAAGAGCACCAGAAAAGCACTCAGTACAACATAGAGGCAAACATCCACATGGTCAGGATCAGTTACGAATTACCAATAGTTACAATATGTCTCATTGGGCCAATAGCAATATCTACATGATGAAATGTGTAGAGTGTCACGCAAAGCATGTCTGAGTGTTAACCAAAACTGATAACGTGAATCTGGTCATTTTTTATTACTGTTGTCCCAAACAGCCAACATAGTCCAGGCCACATCTGGTACATGTGGATTCCACGCGTTCCAGATGTGGGCTGGATCTGAATCCTACACTCTTAGGGGCTGTTTACACCTGGCCACTTCATGCGTTTTCTCAGATTCTGATTTATCAAAACGTTTTCATTTACACCTGGTCACATAAATGTGTTTTTGCAAAACGGATATAAATCCGAATCTTCGATTCACCACGCTATATGCGGATTTAATGTAAGTGCACGTCACCGAAAGCAACAGATGAGCTGCATTTTATTGATCATCGGCTAATTTCAAAATAAGCAAAGACGGCGATAAGAGAGAACGGAACAGAACTGGTAAGATCATTTCGTTCTCTTTACTTTTAATGAAGATGGTAGTGTTAATCGTCTGCGTCTTACTTTCACTTTGATTTGCGATAGATTGCGGCGCGCTGGCTTGATCTAGGCGCTCAGCTGCTCATCTGAGGTGATGCGTGTTGCATAGCGTCATCATATCTGACTAAAATAGCATGACATATGGCCTATAACACGCTCTCACGCGTTTATTTTTAAACATTTTTGGGAGTAGTAACACGTTTACGTTTCGAATGCGTTTTTGGGGGGCATTTACACTTGGTCTTTTCACGATCGGATAGCTATCCGATCACAGAAGACGCATGAAGTGACCAGGTGTAAACGGCCCCTTAGGGAAAAAGGGTTCATTGGGGTTCTGTATGAAGCATAGGGTTCTTTATTCAACTCCAAAGAACCTTTTATGCTAAAAAAGGTTCTATAATGACAAGAAAGAACCCTTTTGGCACAAAGGTTCTTTATAGGCTATTATTCATTTATATATTACATTATTCTGCAACATTTTGTAGTTTGAATTAAAGTATTGTTTATTAAACTGTTAGATATCACATTTTAATCATGCTGATGTTTGGAGGATAAAAACTGAAATGGCACTCTTCGTGTGATATTGATTAACTACATAAAATGGATATAAATATATACATTTTCTAACCCCCATGTCTTGAATTTTGTGATCATTCACATGCATTCATAAATACATTTTAGGGTCTTAATGTTTGTCAATAATATGAAATATTTAATCCGGAAAGGACAAAAACAAATGATAATGAATGAACCCAAAAGGTTCCATATCAAGAACCTTTTTCCTGGTTACAAAGAACACTAAAGGGTTCTTATTATTGAACCCTTAAAAAGAGTTCTGTATAGAACCTTTTAGGGGTTCCAAATACGTAGCGCTGATAGAACCTTTTAAGGTTCTATATTAGGGCTTGTGAAACGATGAATCGCAATTAATCACATCCAAAAAAAAAGTTTGTGTTTACATGTGTGTGTAGTGTGTATAATTATTTTGTATATATAAATACACACACATGTATATATTTAAGAAATATTTGCATGTATATATTTAAGAAATATTTGCATGTATATACTTTATATATATTTATGCTAAATTAATATTATACATAAATATTTGATATATTAATAACACATTTTTCTTAAATATATACATGCATGTGTGTGTATTTATATATACAAAATAATTATACACACTGCACACACATATATTATGTAAACACAAACTTTTATTTTGGATGCGATTAATCGTTTCACAGCCCTATTCTAGAACCTTTCTTCGAAGAGTGCATGTTGCTTTCTGGGGTAGCATAATTGCAGTTCGAAAGTGATATGTCCAATGAGTGGCGCTAAAAGATAAAAATATAAAAAAATTATCCAAAATACATATTTGAGAAAATACATAATACACATACTCTATCTGCTTGCTGTAGCTCGATTCAAAACGAGACTTTCAAAATTCAAAAAGAGACTTCAACCAAACCCGATGCGAAAACAAGGATATCGGAAGGACATTACATGTAGTCAATCAATGCTGACCTTGTTAACATTAACAAGTTGAGAACAAAGTATAATTTGCACATTTTGCGAGATAAGCTATTTTTTTTATTTAATCAGCGAGGATTTACTGGTGGATGTTTCTTTGTTGCGGATGACATTTTCCGGTGAAAATTATTATGTTGGTCATATTTCCAAAAAGAATAATCTGTGATTCTGAATGCCAGTATCGACACTGGCGCTGTGATTGACAGCTGCACACTCTCTTCAGTTCATCCGCGCTGTGCGGTGTCGACAACTCACGTAAAGTTGATAATTCCGCGAATGACTGCAATTGCAGATTTCCAACAGAGATGGCGACAAAGAGGAAAAATGCGGACTGCAACTTTAACCTAACCGATAGTGTTAAAAGCAAACGTGAGATAAAAACGTGTTTGTGCAAGCAACTATGCCTTTTTAGCTTGTTTCTTTACAAGTGATCAAGCTCTTTTATCGTGACTCATGTTTTAGCATTCGTGCTCCACATCACAAATGCAGTGCTGTAACACGTGGATTCCACATCTACCAGATGTGGCCCAGTATCTGTGCCGACACTATGTTGCTGTCTGGTAAACTGCATTAAAATCATTATTAATAGATACATTGTCCCTATAATGATAATCATAAAGAAGGAAAACAAGATTGTGTTTTACTGTCTCTATTATTAATTTTAGCTGGAAACGGCAGTAAATTCTGTGTATAGGTTTGCATTTTTTTTTCATACACTAGCCCTAGGCCGTTTCACAGTCAAACAAGCAGTGGAAGAGTGAGAACTACAACAAACTACTGACCATGATGTGGAGCGCTCGGTGGAGTCCTGTAAAACACTCAAAGACTTGTAGAAGCAAGCTGAAACAGAACGGTTGCTTACGCAAATTTATTTTCAGCTCATGTTTGCTTTTGTGAACACTTTCGGTTAGGTTTAGGGAAGCGTTTAGTGTAGGTGGTACATTCATTTCAAACGCAATAAAGCATAAACCTTTTAGAGCCACTCACTGGACATTTCTATTCTGAACTGCCATGATTCGCACAACAACCAGTGTGATAAAACATTGCCACATTCAAGCTCATCTGTTTCGGATAAAACTGTACCGGCTTTTAGGGACACTCACAAGACATTTCACTTGGAAAGACTAGAAAAATGTGCAAGAGGAAACATATTATGCAAATTTTTTTTCCAGTAAGCCTGGGTTAACCAGCTTAGTTAGCTAGTGACTATGCTGGTTCACCAGCACTTCCAGGTCTAACCCCCCAAAAAACTGCATTGACTAACATATTTTTTTTTCAGTACCTGTCACAAGCTGCTCGGGGTCAGAGGCAAAACAGTAATCCACGGAACAGGCCAGAAATCCAAAAACCAAGCGACATGAAACCAGGGAAAATGCTCGGAAATGCAATGCAACATACAAAACTTCACAGAGAGTGAATGAGTGAACATGGTATAGACTATGGCTATGTTTACACGGAAACGATTCTGAAGAGAAAACGCAAAAGTGGCGTTGCGTCATCACTTTTTATTCTGCGTTTCAGACGAGCGTTTTGTGTGGGAAATTCGCGTGCAAATGGTGACGCAAAAGTCTGTGAAATTCAATGTAGTATGCACTTCAGGCGGCTAGGAGTGCATACTACAACAACATCAAGTCCACGCGCCTGCGTACAACCTTCACTGTCAAGCAGACTTTTGCGTTTCTACCGTTTACACGGGAACGCGGCGGGTGGAGCGTTTTTAAGATTTCCACTCTGGAGGGTGGTTTCACTTTTTGCGTTTTAAGCCTCAAAACGCCGTTGCCATGTAAACGAAAGCCACATCCGATAAAATATTTTTACGTTTTCACCCGCGAGCGTTCCGTGTAAACAGGGCCTAATAGGGCCGAGACTAATAGGGTAATGAGACACAGGTAAATGCAATCAGTGATGATGAGTCCGGGCAGTGATTTATGGGAAATGTAGTTTGTGAGGAGTAATAATAGTTCGGTGTGGAGTGCTCTCTCAAGGGCACTCCAGTTGGTGACCGTTAAATAACCCAGCAAACACCCAAAGTACCATAGCAGCCATATAAATATATATATACATAGATGCCTCATTAGTGGCTGTTTCTACGCTGTCATACATTATAACATGTTTTTGCATTGCTTCAGACTCATAAAAATAAGTTAAGCAATTTTCTACCTTTTTTAAAGTTATACAAGATTCAACATTTTGTCAGTTTAATGTCATTTAAAGGAGTAGTTAAAGCTGCAATACCTAAGATTGGCATGTCGCTAGAGGGCGCTACATTCAAAACAACAACAACAGCTTTGCTTGATGATGACGTGGAGGAACGCGGAATGATGGGAACTGTTGTTTTCAACTCCACCGTGGATAAATCAGTCAGACGGGAATCGAAAATTAGTTGTCATGGATGAGGTAAAGTTCGATTTCTATAAAAGTTGCATGTTTAATGACATGCTTGTTTTTCATTAAACTGAAATAGCGCAAGAAAAGTCAGGTTTAAAAGTAAATTAGTTATCACAGATGTTACTGTATGAGCCACTGGACGAAGCTATGGTGGAGAGGGTTTGAAGTCAAATCGTTGCTAATGGATCCTGACTTCGCCCTATGCTGCAATATGCATTTAGTTTTGCATTCATTTACAGAAATCAGCTGCTTGAATGACAATTACTGATGTTATTAGATTTATCAGGTGAGATTCTCAATTCATTTAGTTAACGGATGTTCTGAGGTAAAATTTTCAAACTGCAGACTCAGCAACGATTGTATTTAATTGTACAGTACAATCATAACATAGAACAGACATTATCTTCCTTTCATGTCATTAAACATAACAATATTGCTGGCCATATACTGATGAGAAAGTGCGCGTCTGGTGTGCGATACTGGACTTTGTCCTAGACGTGGCGCGACTCTTCTCGTCCGGTGTGCGACCCCTTTACAGGCAACAGTTCACATTCCGAGAATAATTGAAAAGAATAATTGTGCTCCATTCCGTAACAAATGCGCGAAACAAGCTGACGTTTGTTGCTTGATAGACGCTAACGCACAACTACAACTTCCGCATTTATCCAGGACTACACGTAGTACGAGCGGAAACCGAGGGTAAAGTGGATATGACAGATTGACTGGCGACTCCCAGCTCACCCCTGCTCACACGCCCCGTTTCCTTGGTTAAAATCTAAATTTTCTCGCAATTTAAACATTGCTTGAAACATTTGGAATATTGTAAGTTATCATCTTAACTAAATATATAACACTGGCCTTGTGATTTTGGGATATTTTAATGCAAAAATCTTAGGTATTCCACCTTTAACATTTAATAAAAGCTTTTGCTGATAATTTACTCACCCCCATGTCATCCAAGATGTCCATGTCATTCTTTCTTCAGTTGAAAAGAAATTAAGGTTTTTGATGAAAACATTCCAGGATTCTTCTCCATATAATGGACTTCAATGGGAACCAAACAGTTCAAGGACCAAAAGACAGTTTCAGTGCAAACAGATCAAATGGCTTTAAATGATTCCAGACGATGAATAAGGGTCTTATCTAGTGAAACAAATGCTCATTTAAAAAAAAAAAAAAAGTTTAAATTGTATAAGCTCAAATGCTACGTCTTGCTCTGAACTGTGTGACTCTCCTGTTCGAACTCGGTCATCAAAATGAACAAATCTTTTCCAGAGTCATTTGTTCATTTCGTTCATTGAATGAACCAAATGTCAAGAAAAAAGATTTGTTTAAAGGAATCATTTTAAGGAATCGTTTAAAGCCCTTTGAACACTTTGCACTGAAACTGTCTTTTGGACCTTGAACCGTTTGGTTCCCATTGAAGTCCATTATATGGAGCAAAATCCTGGAAAGACGGGGACATCTTCGATGACATGGGGGTGAGTAAATTATCAGCAAGAGATTTTTTGGTAACACTTTACAATAAGGTTCATTAGTTAACATTAGTTAATGCATTTACTAACATGAACTAACCATGAGCAATACATTTGTTACTGCATTTGTTCATCTTGGTTAATGTTAGTTCATGAAAATACAGCTGTTCATTGTTTGTTCATGTTAGTTCACGGTGCATTAACTAATGTTAACAAGATTTTAATCAAGTATTAGTAAATGTTGAAAATAACATTACAAAAGATTAACAAATGCTGTATATGTGCTATTCATTATTAGTTCATATTACCTAATGTAGTTAACTAATGTTAACTAACGAACCTTATTGTAAAGTGTTACCGATTTTTTAAAAGTGAACTACTCCTTTAAGTTGAAATGACTTGATCATCCAAGTTGATTGTAGTTAAAAATATTTTTGGGCCCCTATTAACACTTATTCATGTATCATATCGTACAAGGTTTAAAACACTTAAATAGACGTCGCTCTAAACTCAAACAGCTCTAACAACAGCTTAGCATGTTTTCGCAACCACACAGAGTTTTGCATAGGAGATTTCAGGCAGAATAAAATCTATTTTTGTTACTCTGGAGAATTTCTTGACTCATTTTTGAACAGTTTTTCTGCAGTGCAGTGCATAAACACATTCTGAATTCATATTTTGTGCCCTAAAAAAACTGTATTTTTAAATCCAGTTTCAACATCAGTCTTTTGCTGGGAAGGGACTGCATTTGGAAGATAACAAGAACTGATGGCAGTCAGAGATTTGGTGAGCTTTTTACAAACCACTTGACATCTCAACAAAACTGCCTAATGTGTTCATCGAGCTATGATTTAAATGGACACATTTAGCAAAACAGGACAATGGTGAACATATCTGCTGCTTCGATCAATTGTACAGCAGCAACAATTGTGATGTTGTGACAATTCATATGCGCATGAGAACAGCCTTAATGTTTTATTTATCATATTCTGAGTATTCTGATAACATGATCATGGGTCAATGTAACATGTTCCACTTATTTAAGAAGTAATGCAATGGGAATAACATGGGAACATGCATAGGATGGGACTGAGAATGTGGAATATGTGAAGTTGGGTCTCCTGTATGCAAAATGACACTATATTGACACATCCTTAGACATGCATGCCAAGATCCCTGAAATCGGCTGGCAGACATTCAAGATTTTGTAGACTAATGATGATGGCAGGAAAACAGCATTGCATATATGTTTTGCGCTGACTTTGGCAAAATGCCTGTATCTAATATTAGGTTTTTGTGAAAAGCAATCTGGAATGTGTAAAAGCTAATGTCAGGGAAAAGATCAAAATCATTAATTACATAAATACTGCCGCTCTTTGACTGAAGTGTAAAACCATGCAAGTGATATTCACAGCGAGTCTATATTTTCTCTATGCGTTGAATATTGATGGCAGTGACACCTCTAATACAGCAGTCTGTAAATATTCTGATAGCTTTCTGTAAAGCGGTCATTAGCTTGACAGACTTGCATTGAGATATGAGACGAGGAAGGTTGTCAAACATGGATCTTTTATGCTCACAGAAAAAATGCAATAAAAAAAATTGGGATTCTCCAAAACCAGAGCTCAATTCATTAATTTTTCACAGATAATTTACACAACACACTTTAATCACTGTTCATTAAAGGGATAGTTTCCCAAATATTTAAATTCCTTGTTACTTATCACTGTAATGCCACTTTAGAACAATCTCATCTCAATTCGTCATATAACTGACGTCTTGGGACGTCTTTTGCACCATTCGTCAATATCAATATTAGCCTTTCTAGGGCCCCCTTAAACGTCGGTAGATGAGGTTATCGGATCCTAACTCTACCCCAGACCTAAACCTAACCCTAAACCCAACTCCGTCACCTAACTGACGTTACAAGGTAAAGCATCAGTTGTATGACGGCCCGGGATCGACCTCTACCGACGTTTAAGGGGGCCTGAAAAAGGCACATATTGACGAATGGTCAAAAGACGTCCCAAGACGCCACACTGTAAAAAAAACCTGTAAAAAAACTGTAATTTTCTGGCAGCAGGGGCACCAGAAAATGTCTGTTAAAAAACGTAAAAATACTGTCAGTAAAAAAACGGTAAAAAAAGGTAATTTCTTATTCTATAATTATGGTTTATTACTGTTATTCTACACAAAAATATCTTTCATTATCTGATATAATAATGTTAATTTACTGACCTATTGAAGTAATATCTGTTTTGTACCATTGTAACACTGACAACCACAGTGATGATGAGAGTCACATGATCATTCAAAGTTCATTACAAGCAGCTTTTCCACAAGAGAGTTAATACTAATATATAGAAACTGCACAGGGGAGCATTTCCGAAAAGCATCGTCAGCCAACTATGGTCGCAAGTTCCCAACAACGGAACTCGCGACCATAGCTGGCTAATGATGCTTTCAGGAAAGCGCACCAGTCGACATTCGCAGAAACATTAAACACCATCATGGTAACACATGAAATTTTTAAAATGCATTAAACATTAGTTTAACAACATTAAATGTAACATAAAACCCTAATATACATAACTGATTCGAAAAAAAACTAAGAAAACTATGAAGAAACGTAGTTATTTCAACAAAAACACATCAAATGTGAAGTGTCACGCAGGGAATTGTGGGAATGTCAATTTACGTTTTTTCACTGTAAATTATACAATGAGTTGTTCTTTTTCACTTTCAAAAATAAATTAAGTAAATGTAATGCTATTTAGTGCGGAAATACTATTATTTAACCTTAAAACTCACTTTAACACCCACATACTTAATGATCTTCAAGGAAAACATGTTAAATGACTGCTGATTTCTGCAGTTATACCTTCTTTTCTGTGTTTTCTAATTTAACAGAAAAAATCTGTAAAATATTACGGAATATGTTATGTAAAATTACACACAACCCTGTAAAAATACAGACAATTTCCTTAAAAAAAAAACGATAAAATAGATGTAAAACCAAAATACAAGCAATTACCTGTAAATTCAATAGTGGACCTTTAAATTACAGCAAATATCTGTAAAATAACAGGCATTCACTGTATAATGACAAAACGGCAAAATTCTGTAAAAAAATACAGACCATTACCTGTAATTTTTTTTTTACAGTGCAGTTAACGAATTGGGATGAGACTGTGTTATTAAAAGCGCTTTATAAATGAAGATGACTCACTTTCTCACGTTTTATTTCCAGTAATCCACACTAACTATTTAACTTTGCAATATGTAAAATAACTCTCATTAAATTTGCAACTAACATGTCAACTATAAGTTGACTTGTACTTGCAAAGTAAGCCAGTAAGACTTTACTTGAAGGGGTGTGCATAAGACTAACATGACACCTTCATAATCATGACATGTTATGAATATTAAGGAAGTTTTATGCATCTGTCATTAAGTGTCAGTTAAGACATTTTTAATGCAAATATGACATTGTTTGAGATGTCTTTGTTATGACACCTTGACATAAACCAATAGATCATAACCTGTCAGTGTCTTTGTCATGACTAACTTGACATTACTAAGACAACACAACCTGTCATAAACATGATATAGCAGATTAATTATGAAACTTAAGAAACCACTTAGCTTTATTGGTTAACATTACATTAAACTGTCAGGTGGTTGGTTTTAAAACTGGCTGTCATGAAGACATTATAACATTATAATGACAAATTCAATTAGTTCCACTGTAGTTTAGGTCATGAAAAATATTCATAACACAGTTATAATGGCCTCATGACAGCCAATGTCAAAGCCAACCACACACTGATAAAAATGATTTTATGGTGAAGTAAATACTACAGAAAAATGAAAAAAAAAAATTTGTTCAGGCAAGAATTAAAAAAAATAAGTAAATTCTATAGCAGAACTCAATTCAATCGTGTAGAAATGAAAGTGTAAATATCAACATTATAAAATTAAGTAAAATTATTGGTGTTCCCATCATGCACTGGGCCATGAATAATTAATGAGGTTGATTTTTCACTGTTTCCAGCTGTATTTACACTATTTTATCATTACTTTTGTTGTTAGGATTAGTAATTTGCCATTTTGTGACATGTGGAGCTCATTTTCTACTTAAAATGACACATTCAAACACAAAAACGATCTATAAAATGTTACCGTCATTGTGTATTGTCTACCAAGTATTGAGGTGTGCGTTGTGGTCTAATCCAACAGTGTGGTCTAATTCAGTGTTATGTTGTTTGAGTGAAATGTTGTAATAAGAAAAATGTCAATTAAATAGAATAGATATGACTTAATCTTAAATTAGCTAAATAAAAAAAATACTTAATTTCTTATGTTACTTTTATTTAACTTAGTTAAGTAGTTTACTTAATTATAGGTGTGACATTTGCTCAAAAAATATCAGTGCAAAAACTTGCCTTGAAAAAATTAAGTAAATTTTACTAATTGTTTTTTACAGTGCATGATGGTTTAACTTCATTTTATGTCAAGGTGTCATGACAAAGACATCTTAAACAATGTCATATTTGCATTCAAAATGACATTATTGAGCGAAAGTCACTTAATGAGACTTGTCATAAACATGCATAAACCTTACTTCATATTCAAGACATATGTCATGTATGAAGGTGTTATGTCAGTCTTATGCACCTCTTCAAGTAAAGTCTTACCCTTATGGTCTGTAGAAAGTCTGTTGGAAGAGAGCATCGAAATAATATGTTAGCAGATATTGAGACAGTCTATTAATACTCTAATGGCTGCTAGTTGTAATGAAAAGTTACTTGTAGCTAGTATAATGTCTAAAAAGTGCAATACAGTACAGTAAGTCAATTGTCGCTACTGTCCACTGTGGTTTCGGACCCCACCGACTTTGACTGCATAGGGAAAAAAACAGCTAAAATAAAGATGTATGTGTCGACAGAACAAAGAAAGTCATCCAGGTTTGGAACAACATGACAGTGAGTTAAAGATGACAGTGTTTTCAATTTTTTGGGTGAACTATCCCTTTAAGAGGCATTTCATCCGGTGACTCACCAGCACTATCATCAACCACTACAAACACTTCACAACGAAAGCTAATCATGTTCACAAAAACGCATCTAAAACTTAATCTTAATCATCGGCACACAGTATGAGTATTTATTAGGGCTGTCAAACGATTAATCGCGATTAATCGCATCCAAAATAAAAGTTTGTTTACATAATATATGTGGGTGCACTGTGTATAATTATTTTCTGTATATATAAATACACACACATGCATGTATATTTAAGAAAAAAATATAATTTATATATAAAATATTTATATATAATATACATTATATAAATCTATATACAGTGTATAGATGAAAATATTTATTAAATATATACAAGCATGTGTGTATTTATATTTATATAATAATTATACACAGTGCACCCACATATATTATGTAAACACAAACTTCATATTTTGGATGCGATTAATCGTGATTAAGTCGTTTGACAGCCTTAGTATTTATTGATATGATTGTCTTATCCACGCTGGCGAAAAAGCATTTTTTCCTCATTTTTGTGTATTTTCCAAGAAATTCAACTCATGTTGGTTGTCAAAAACATCTTGGAAAATGACGCCAGTGATGATTCATAGTCATGCAATGTCCACTACAACAGTCTAAACCGCTTTTTCATTTTCCTGTATTACGTATCCCTGCTTTAAAAGGAAATGCAAGCTGAAGCCGAGATGGCATCTCTCACTTTGTTCTCTGTGATGTTGAATGAGACACAGTTGTTGGAATAATGGGGCCAGGATTAAGATTTCATCCTTCAGTCTGACACATTGCTGTAGACACTTTCGCAGCTTCTGCCGAGCTGTCTCCAGAACCACTGCTGTGGCTGTAGATAATTTTTTTTCCTCACAGTGACTGCTTTGATATGGAAAAAAACACCAGAGTGGTCTCTGTCCTTGCTTCAAGCGCCCTTTCCTGCTGTGTGACAATTCCCCGCCAAGATTCATTCCAAAAACTGCCCACTCCCCACTCGCATGCACTCTCGAACAGCCCAGCCAACCTTCACAATCAAGCCCTACTTTTCAGAATATCATCAACTGAAGGCATTGTGCAAAATTATACCCATCCAACATTTCTTAACCCAAAGCCTTCAGATATCAAGCGTAACATTAGTTCTGGCAGTTCACGTTAGTCAAAGCTCAGCATCAGATGACTCTCAGCTGATCCACGTCTACCTGTGGGAATGCGATGCCTCTCCAGGGTTTCCGCGGGGTCTTTAAAAAGTCTAAAAAGTCTAAAATTTCAAAATCACAATTTAAGGCCTTTAAAAGTCTTAAATTTGCTGAAGTATTGTGTTCTAGGTCTTAAATCTTTTTAAACAGGTCTTAATTTTCCTATGTCCATGTAAATCTCATTGAAATGCTCCCGCAGCACTTTGGAATGTTTTTTTTTATTTATATTACGTGGTTGTAGTTCTTAATTCGCTGTATTATGACTACAAAATAGACCAACATGCAACAGCCAATCAGTTTTGAGGTTTTGTGTTATTGGCGGGTATCTCAGATACCACAGACAGACATAAAACTGAATTTTATTCAGCTATGGGGAAGTGGAAGTTTAGCGATACTTGGCTTAAAAAATCTGAATTTTCGATCAGATTTTGTTGATTTGGATTTTGCTTTTGGATCAGAGTTTCAAACAATGTTTCCGGACTCTTACATCGCTGAAATCCTTCTGGTGCGGGAAAGATAAAACGGCCTACATTACGTGCTTTGGAATAGGGGATTTTATAAAAACAGAAACAGAACTAATTCAGTCAAAATCACAGGACCGTTCGTGCTGATTTTTGACGAATGTGCCAGTTTGAATAAATTAAATAACTTTGCAAATAATTTTTAGAACTTCTGCGTTTCCTTTGTACATTTTTTTTTGTGATATAGGTCTTAAATTTCACTAATAATGGTCTTAAAAGTCTTAAATTTCACTTTGTGAAATCTGCAGAAACCCTGCTATCACTGTATACATACATAGAAGATTCCTTCAGTTTCTCAGGAGCTAATTACCCTCCTCCATCCCCAGCTCCTCCTCTTCAGCAGGATTTGGCATTCTGATTCCCCTTGAATACAGTATAAATTCTAGAATTATGTCGTACTTTAAAATATTGAATTTATGGTATCTGCAATACATTCATCATGTTGGTTCAGTTCTGTTTATCCTAAGGGGTTATTGCTGCTCTCCCTGTTCTTATCCACACTGGATGGATGCACAGGGAGTTCTTGCCCAGAACGGAAACATACCGCCAATCCACACTGTAGGCTAATTGTCAATTGTATTTGACAAAAGTAGTCCTGAAGTAACACTTGGGGCTGTTTTAAAGGAGTAGTTCACTTATAAAAAAAAAACTTTTGCTGATAATTTACTCACCCCATGTCATCCAAGATGTCCATGTCATTCTTTCTTCAGTCGAAAAGAAATTAAGGTTTTTGATTAAACATTCCAGGATTTTCTCCATATAATGGACTTCATTGGGAACCAAATGGTTCAAGGTCCAAATGTTTTTCAGTGCAGCTTCAAACGGCTTTAAACGACACCAGACGATGAATAAGGGTCTTATCAGCGAAACGATCTGTCATTTAAAAAATAAATAACAAAGTTTAAGTTTTATAAGCTCAAATGCTTTCCTTGCTCTGTTCTGTAATGAGCGTTCGTGACTCTCCTGTTCAAACTCGTTCATCAAAATGAACAAATCTTTTTGAGTCATGACTCGAAGGGTCCTTGATAAGACCCTTATTCATCATCTGGTGTCATTTAAAGCCCTTTGAAGCTGCACTGAAACTCTCATTTGGACCTTAAACCGTTTGGTTCCCATTGAAGTCCATTATATGCGAGAAAACTCCTGGAATGTTTCATCAAAAACCTTAATATTTTTGACATTAAGTAAGTAACCTAAGGTCAAAATATTTTTGACTTTAATTACGATTAACAATTAGGCCGTATTTTTGTTTTTCAGAAGAAAGAAACTCATACAGGTTTGGAGGGTGAGATAAATTATACAATTTTAATTTTGGGTGAACCTGCTCTCTAGATATCGGCCACGGGCATTGAAAAAATAATGTATTGGTTGACCAGTATTTATAACTGAAATGCATTAATACTGTAAAATAAATATTCCAATGGTGCAAAGACCTAATCAAGCCACAATACGGAGAAAAAAAGAGGAAAACTCACTTCAGTCCATTGACCTTGGTTCTGTACCATGAGCATGACGCAGGGGTCAGACTTATTGAGCGTGTCCCGGTCCAACAGGGACTTGCAGCAAACACGCAGCTCCACCTTGGAAACACAAGCAACCGGACCTCCTATGCCTGCCACTGGGGACGTGGCTTCCTGCGAGTCACTCATCCTGACAGAAAGTTGAGTGCGGAGGGTCAGCGGGAGACGGGCGATGGCACTGTGGACCGGGCGATCTTTAAAAGCCTCAGTTTGATTGAAGCAGGACTCTCCCATTCAGGGAGTCTACCTTTTAATGTGACCTTGTGTTGTTTCTTCGTAAAGCAAAAGATGTGAAATGTCAACAAAAAAAAAGAAAAGAATCTGTCAGTTCGAACTAAAGCTCTTTGCAGAGAGACATCTCTATATCTGATTCGACTTTAGAAGAGAACGGGCTGCTGGGAATGGTTCAGATATAAAGGGATCAAATGGGGTGCTGTAAATCAGAGATGTCCATTAGTATTACAACAGGGAAATCCCAGATGAGATCTTCGGTTAACAGCCTCTTCACAGACTCCTAAGCAAGAAGTAGCGGGAAAGAAATGTCAGGATGTACATTCTAATGATTTACTTTCAACATCCAGTGAATAATATTGACTTACATTGAATATAGGGTATACAAGGTAAATAAGTGAACATCTGAACTGAAAAAAGTGAGACTCTATAAGCGAAGCGAAAGTGTAACCCCTGATGAACTCAGAAAGCCAAGAGGATAGAGCAAAACAAAACACTAAGTCACGAATTGGAAGTCTACAACGAGAAATATTAAAGAGTAAAGAGTTTAAAGGGACAGTACACTTTGAAATCAATTTTTGGTATGTTTTAGCTTACCTCAAAGGCATTTAAGATGCAGGTGTCTTTGTTTTCACAGTATTTTCAATTTTGATATTTTTACGTCAAACCGTTCTTGTCTGTCAGACATATAATGAAGGTCTATGGTCACCACCTCAAAGAGCATGCACAGAGAAGTCCAAATTAAACATGATTTAATGACTCGTGAATGTAAGTACACATTGATGACCTAAGACACAGAATGAGCAGTTTGTGTGAGAAAGCGAACAGTATTTATATAATTTTTAGATATTTTTTTTATTTAGATATACAATTTCCTGAATATCAAGTAAATATGTTTAGATTTTCACAGTGAACGGCAACACTTCTGAAATCTCTGTGTAAACAATGAGCGACGTACACGCGCAAGATATCACTTCCGGGGCTTTCCAGGACTTGCGCAGACCATCGCACCTCAAATCACTTGGATGTGGCTGTGATCACAAGAGGTAAAAACAATAAAAAATACTGTTCGTTTTCTCACACAAAACGCTCATTTCGTGTCTTAGCCCATTAATGTGTACTTACATTCACGAGTCATTAAATCATGTTTAATTTGGACTTCTCTGTGCATGCTCTTTGAGGTGGTGACCATAGACCTGCATTATATGACTTACAGACAAGAACGGTTTGAACTAAAAATATCAAAATTGAAAATACTGTGGAAACAAAGACACCTACATCTTGGATGTCCTTGAGGTAAGCTAAAACATATCAAAAATTAATTTCAAAGTGAACTATCCCTTTAAGTTTGTCGCTTCTCATCCCAAAGCGCCATATACAACGCTTTGCAAAAGCGTAAATATCCAACGCACATGGCACCCTTTAGCGCCAAATGAGACGTAAAATGAAATGCGGGCAGAAGGCGCCTCCTAGTGGTCTAACCCTACCCCTACCCCATACCTAAACTTAACCATAACCGAAGCGTCTCATTTGCACGCTAAAGGGTGCCATGTGCACTGGATATTTACGCTTTTGCAAAAGTGTCATATACAGTATGGCGCCTTGGGATGAGAATGCGTTGGCCCAGCTGGTTGGTAAATCACTGGGTAATTTTCTAACCCTTTAAAATCACTACTGCAACTGGTGAATAACATGTCGCTGCTCAGCCTCTTTGTCTCCAATCAACAAATTAGATTTGAGGGATAGGTTTACAGTTTACAGGTAAGGTGCTTCTACATTATATCACATCAGTCCCCCTGATTTTATTGATAAGTTATAGATAGGGTTTGGTTTATGGGTATAGGGAATACCATTGCCAAAAACAATGAAGGGACCGTGCACACAGAATGCATTTTTGCATTCCCACTTTTCTATTTATTTATTTATTTATTTTTGTAAACATGAGATAGATTATTTTGCATTATCTTGCGAATGACGTGGCGTTCTAAACATGCGACGCTTAAAGTATAAAAAACACTCGTCTCGAGACCTTGCGGTTTTTGTTTGTTTTGTTTTTATCCACTGCCGATTCGAGTCAAAAACGCCGTGTGGATGGCTTCTAGACCAGGCGAATGCGATTTCAGGATCTTTTTAGACGACTTAACTAACTTGTCATGTAACTTTGTAATAAACCTTAGGAAGACTATACAATTTTAAGACCCCCTCCAACCTTTTGTTTTGAATTTCTTTACGGCGTTCAAACCAATTCCCGCACCCTATAATTCGTGCCCTGCGGTCATATTTACTCATCATATTACCAATATCATTAATGGTCTGTTTTATGCATTATAGCTACTCAACCCAAACAACAAAAGATAGGCTACTAGTAGGTAAATATATCAGGCAGCAAGTGCTCCAGTAGCCTAGTGCGCGTGGTTCAGCATCAAAGATCATGGACAGCTCCTCTCACATCTACATCACTTCTCTACAAGAACCAATCGTGCCCTTTCAGCACGGTTCAGTAATCTTTCTTGCGTTATACAAGACAAGACACAGCATTATTTCGATTTGAAGAACCGCGAGTTAAACGGCCATGAAACGAGGTGCTCTTCATGTCTAACTGTCTGTGGCAACATTATTTTAGCATGCAACAATAAAACCAAACTTTTCCTGTTTAAAGCGAATTATCCAGTTTAAATGGCGTGATTATAATGGAGTAGTCGACTATGAAGTGAGTGTTAATAGATTGCACTTTAGTCCAACTTCTCGCGCGCGCGCGACGGTAACGCAACGTTCCACAATACACTTTATATCCTCTAATTACTTGTCAAACTCGCATGAATGTGTGTGTGTCGATTAATTAATACAGTTTATTACATATTTATTTTACTGCCTATTGCCTCCCGCAAAGACACTAGCAAGTTAATTCTCAAATAGTAAACACCCTAATCTCTACTCATTGACATCGCATGCAAAAACACAATAATACACAATACATAATACAATATTATAATAATAACAATAATACAAATGACTATTAAGAGAGCTGTATCTTACCTGCTGTTGCTGCTGCTTCTCTCAGTGTGTATGTGTGTGTGTGTGAGGCACATGCCCACCGCGCGCTAGTTCATGTTCCGTTGAAGAGTGAATTAAACAGCCTCTTTATCCGACACCCTCAGCAGGAGAAATGACGTCAGTTTCGACAAGAATCGACATAACAAGCTTGAATGAATGTGCAGAAATCATGTCTATATGGGTTATGCCATTTGGGCATTGTTTTTAAACACATTTCTATAAAATTCTCAGTCACACGTTATATTAGGTGTCTTTGACTTCTATTTACTTGCATACAAAGATAATTGTTAGTTACAATGTATACTTAGCCTATTATGGGAAATAAAGTGGGACCATTTTTTCGGTAACACTTTACTTGAAGGGGTGAGCAAGACTTGACATGACACCTTCAGTAACCATGACATGACATATGTCTTATGTTTGTGCATGTTTATGACAACTGTCACTAAGTGTCTTTTGCTCAATAATGACATTTTGAATGCAAATATGACATGATTGACATAAACCAATACATCATAACCTGACAGTGTCGAATGACTCTTAATGACAGTTGTCACAAGCATGCATAAAACTTCCTTCATATTCACATAGGTGTCATGCTAGTCTTATGCACACCCTTTCAATTAAAGTGTTACCAAAAGGTGAAACACTGGCTGAAAGAAAAATCAAATATGTGGACATTGAGTCATTTTTGTCTGTGCTGGATGTGATGTGTTGTTTTGTGTTATGTGGTTAGGATTGTGTAAAATATCAATGTTAGTGTTTATAATGTATTTGACGCATTATTGTGTAATCGACGCTATGTTTTTGGAATATGTTTTTAGAAAGGCCTGACCAGGGACTCGGGTTGCAAATTAGCCTATTGGCTAGAAATCTTTATGCAACACATTTACACATTTTGTCATGGCTTTGCCTCTGATAATTATGTAGGCTATGTAATAATGTGCGCTGCATTGTCCCTGACAAATAAACTTATAAAAAAAAAAATAAAAAAAAACACTGGCACTGCTAAGCATAACTTATATTCAAAATCATGGGATCTTGATATTTAAAGGGATAGTTTACTTTGAAATTAATTTCTGGTATGTTTTAGCTTACCTCAAGGGCATCCAAAATGTAGGTGTCTATGTTTTCACAATATTTTCAATTTTGATATTTTTAGGTAAAACGTTCTTGTCTGTCAGTCATATAATGGAGGTCTATGGTCACCACCTCAAGCATGCACAGAGAAGTCCAAATTAAACATGATTTAATGACTCGTAAATATAAGTACACATTGATGACCTAAGACACGAAACCAGCGGTTATCAATGTGTATCAATGCGCAGACGTGCCCTCGCCTTCAGAGTACTTGGACGTGGCTGTGATTACAAGAGGTAAAAACGATATAAATACTGTTCGTTTTCTTATACAAACCACACGTTTCGTGTCTTGGGCCATCAGTGTGTACTTACATTTACGATTTATTAAATCATGTTTAATTTGGACTTCTCTGTGCATGCTCTTTGAGGTGGTGACCATAGACCTCCATTATATGACTGACAGACAAGAACGGTTTGACCTAAAAATATCAAAATTGAAACTACTGTGGAAACAAAGACACCTACATCTTGGATGCCTTTGAGGTAAGCTAAAACATACCAAAAATTAATTTCAAAGTGAACTATCCCTTTAAGATACTTCCTTACTCAAATACAGAGGAAGCTTTCCTTCTAGTTTCATGCACTTCCTGAAAGGAATGATCATTATGACAGAATTTTAAATTTTTTGACTTTTTAATTTCAACGTGAGTGGTTTATTTTTTTTATCGCATTAACTAAGAAAATTATCCACTAATGTTTTATAATCAGAATGTTTACTTCAAATAGTTTTAATGTCATATTTTAATGGTTGAATATGTTTGGTTGAAAAGAGTGATGATATCCTCGAAAATAAATTCCCCTTTGGATATAAATGTTGTCATTGAATTAAAGCCATTGATACATTGACAATATACAGGAAAGACATCTATGAAACAAGGGAATCCAATTATACATTGTCATTGTTATTTTTTACACATGTGTGAATTTCTGAAAACAAAGGCCCCCATTTTTTGTGGAATGGCTTAATGTCATGTTGTTATCGGGATCTGAGTCTAATGTCAGTGTGTGGTGTATCAGCCTGGCCACATGACATGAGCAAGATGTTGAAGAGTTATTGAAATGCTTTTATGCTGTTAGCTGATGCAGTCTTTTTTCTTTTTGATAGCATAATGGCATCACAGCATAATGGCAAAAGTGGTGAAAATAACATTATGTTAGAAAATTATTACATAATATTATTATTTTAAGATACCATATAATCTGACTAGGAATCTTTTGTGTGGGATTTTCCAAAAGCACTAAGGTCCAAGAAGCAAATTTGTGTTTATTGCAAATCAGAAGAGTGCATAGACAAGATTTTGAGATGAATTTAGAAATGATAATCCCATTCAATTGGAGGGAGTTTCCTGTCATTTGTTTATTGAGCAACACGGATGCATGTTGATGTCAGCGAAGCACAAACAACAAGACAGGATATAAGGACATAACTTGGAAATCAATTAAGTTGCAGTCGAATAATAGAGCAATTGACATCTTATAGCAGTCTGAAGGCTTCATTATTGTTATTTGTTTAGATAAGACAGTAGTTTCACTCATAAAAATTAACGTTCTTTATTGGCATCTGTGGCTTCGATAAAGAACCTTAATTAAACATCAGAACATTTACATTGCACAAAAGGTTTCTTTCTTTATTCTTTCTTTACTTTCAATAAAGCTTTAGAAAATATTCGAAAAGTGGAAATCAAGTGTTTATCGGGAACACTGTAAAAAATGATCGGTGATTTTAACGGTAAAAATGCTACAGTGAAAAACTGTTAATTGGTTAACAGAAAGTTTCCTTATACGGTTAATAACTGTGATATATAATGTAAAATACCATGAAAGTTACAGTTTTGAAAGTAAAAAGAAAAAACAAATGTTTTTTTCAAGTCATTGCATTAATTTCGTTCGTTGAATGAACCAAATGACTCGAAAAAAGATTCGATTAATTTTGATGAACGAGTTCGAACAGAAGACGAGTCACACAGAACAGACCAAGGTGAGCATTTGTGCTCATAAAATTTAAACGTTTTTATTTCATTTTTAAATGAGCGATCGTTTCGCTAGATAAGACCCTTATTCATCGCCTGGTGTCGTTTAAAGCCCTTTGAAGCTGCACTGAAACTCTCATTTGGATCCCATTGAAGTCCATTATATAGAGAAAATCCTGGAATGTTTTCATCAAAAACCTTAATTTCTTTTCGACTGAAGAAAGAATTACATGGACATCTTGGATGACATGGGGGTGAGTAAATTATCAGCAAAAGTTTATTTTAAAGTGAACTACTCCTATAAGCATGGGAACCTATTCTATTAAACCCCAAAACTTTGTGAAAGACCATAATTGTCAGGGTTGCGCTGTAGACTGAAGACGAGCGAACAGAATTTCATTGTAGCTGGTTTATTCACAAACTCAATGCAGGAAATCAGGATAACACAACCATACACCAACGCCGATCAACAAACACTGAGGCCCTGTTTACACGAGAACGCTCGCGGGTGAAAACGTAGAAATATTTTATCGGATGTGCCTTTCGTTTACACGGCGACGGCGTTTTGAGGCTTAAAAACGCAAAAAAGTGAAACCACCCTCCAGAGTGGAAATCTTAAAAACGCTCCACCGCCGCGTTCCCGTGTAAACGGTAGAAACGCAAAAGTCTGCTTGACTGTGAAGTTTGTACGCAGGTACAACAGGACTGAACCAAAATCACAAAGACAAGATCTCAAAACTGAAAGGGGACATATCATGCAAAATCCACTTTTTTAGCCCTTAAATGCATTTTGTTGTAGATTTGTAGTGTTTATAAGTACAGAAAAGATGAAATTATTCTCTTCAGGTGCTTCGTTTATATCTTTATATTCTGTTTTGGTCATATTTTTCAAGCTGTTCAGATTTTTCTGTTGTCTATGACGTTTTTTGAACAAGTACGTCACCGTATTTGCAGCGAAACTGACAAATAATGACATCGCAGACAACATAATACATAATGTATAATTTCCCTTTAAAAAAATGCTTACTACCATATGATATTTGTACGGTCAGCCAGCTGAAAAAAAATAACTGAAAGTTTCAGTTACTAGTATGAGGAAAAGTGTACTTTGAGTCAAATATGAATATTTTATGATAATTTTTACTTTTCACACCGTTTTAAAAATAAAAACAGTAGTCTACAGTATACAGTAACTACTCATAACTTAGAATTGTATTATAATTGTATTTCATATGACTTTAATCGGCATTCTGTGATCAATTTGCGCTACGGTAGCATTTTTCAACAAGGAAGCAAAAATTGACAGAACACCGGTCCAACACTTCGAGCAATCCGCCATTATTATATCTCGCTCCGATTTTGTAGTCCAAGCTCAATGATGCAGAAGTTACGAGAGGGCTAGTCAAAATGTTCGGTTGTTGGATGTAGTGACCTGAAGCACTTCAAGGATCTTCAACAACCTCAGCCAGTATACAGAAGGGTTTGCCGATCGGGTAAATTCCTTCTATCATTTAGCTGCTGTGTTTTCTGATGCTTTCTAAACGTAAGTTATCGTATGTGGTGAGCAGGACGGCCGAGGGACGTGAGAGAAGTCGCGAGACCGGTGTGCCTCGCAGGTGCTGCTCATTAGCAATCGCACCACCGGCCTCGCGACTTTCTCTAACGTCCTCGGCTGTCCTGCTCACCACATAGTATTATTATCAATACAGATTTTTAGGCCCCGTTTACACGATGGAAAAACGCAGATATTTCTCTGCGTTTTGCCCTCTCATTTACACGAAAACGCCGTTTTTATCACTGAAAACGAATATTTCTAAAAACTCCGGGCAAAGTGGAGATTTTGAAAACGCCGGATATTTGTTCTCGTGTAAACTGGGAGAAACGGCGTTTTAGGTTCTCTCTTGTTCGATTCCAGGATTCTGATTGGCTTGCATGGCTTTATCTTTAACCCCCACACTGCCGCCTTAGGTTTAGCATAGTTATGATGGCGCTCGACGGCGTATTTATGCGGGGGTGTGAACGGAGAGGGGAAAATATTCGTTTTGCTAAATACCCGGCTTTGTGTAAACGTGGCCTTAGTGGTAAGATCAGACCGCAGTCATTTATCTTGTCAGTGTGCTTGTTTTAACAAGAGAAATAGTCGACTTTCACTAATAACACAACATAGTTAACTTAACTTTACATACCTGCCTCCATATGAAGACGTTGTTCTGTAGGTTAGTCGTCGTCGTCTTTTTCAAATCGCTCGCTCTGGCTCGAATATGTAAGGCTTGGTGGACAAGTCTTCCGTTGTAGACATTTTGTTAACGTGTGAATAATAATGTTCTTTGAAGCTATAGTAAACGTATCTCTTATCAAACTACAATAATGGCCGAACGCGGAGAGTTGAACTGACCGTGAACTCAGCGACCTGGAGAGTAGGCGGGGTAAGACGGTACGTCTTTTTATTTAAAGGGGCCGCATTGAAACGACTTGCTCACAGAAACACATCAGAAAGGGGGCCTGTCGAGCTATAATAATGAGTAATTCAGACCCAAGCATTGCACTTATGCTTTATATAGACCACAAATGTATGATTTATAAGTAAAAATTAATGATTTAAAAGCAAAGGGGGGGGGGGACTAACAGGACTGAACCAAAATCACAAAAGATGGGGGAAACAAGATTACAAAACAGAACTCAAACACATTTTTGAGCAGAACTCAAACACGAAAGAATCTCAGTCAGCGTCTTTACTTCCGGAAGCGCGTTCTGCAGGCCAAGTGTATAGCGGCAAAACTTAAATAAAATCTGTTTTCTCAGAAACGGAGACAACCATTTTAGAAACGCTGATTCGCTAGTCGAATTTCGTATCGATATGAGAGAATACTAACCCTCAAAGTTGTTGATGTAGCTTGAAATATATAATTTAAATAACTTCTCTTTTTTACTCTTGTGTGACAGCTAACTGCCTCACAGTTTTGTTAACATCATTCACGTTAACCGCAGGACGTTTTTATAAACAGCAAGTGTAATTTGACACTATCTCCACCTAACGCAAAACCGGCTTCTGACCATAGACTGACGCAGCACCGAATGTAACTAGGCGTGCTGAGACAAACACGGAAGCGATCGTGCGTAGAGGCTATATTATGGCCTTTTTGGGGAACTCAAAATGGTTTGTTAGTGGCATTGCTGCAAAGAAAAAAACGTTTGGAGCCTTTATTTATAAGAGTGTAGATTGGTCAGGAAGTGAAGTGGGCGAGAGAATGGAATGGGCTTCATCAAATGTAAAGTGCTGTTTGGTTTCTGAAAATAAGGAGTTGCAGTCTTGTGACCACAGCGCCTAGATCATCTCTGCTAATTCGGTCTTTGATTCTAGGAGAACATCAAGAGCCACTCCATCCAGAATCCTGATGAGAAGGACAAACAGCACGTGACCTCAATCAGAGCGGGAACATCTACTTAAATACGACATCTATTTAGATATTCAGAATTTTAGATTTTTAAACTAGGGCTGTCAAATGACTAATCGTGATTAATTCGCATCCAAAATAAAACTTTGTGTTTACATAATATATGTGGATGCATTGTGTATAATTATTATTATATATATATATATATATATATATATATATATATATATATATACACTCACCGGCCACTTTATTAGGTACACCTGTCCAACTGCTCGTTAACACTTAATTTCTAAGCAGCCAATCACATGGACGGCAACTCAGTGCATTTAGGCATGTAGACATGGTCAAGACAATCTCCTGCAGTTCAAACCGAGCATCAGTATGGGGAAGAAAGGTGATTTGAGTGACTTTGAACGTGGCATGATTGTTGGTGCCAGAAGTGCTGGTCTGAGTATTTCAGAAACTGCTAATCTACTGGGATTTTCACACACAACCATCTCTAGGGTTTACAGAGAATGGTCCGAAAAAGAAAAAACATCCAGTGAGCGGCAGTTCTGTGGGCGGAAATGCCTTGTTGATGCCAGAGGTCAGAGGAGAATGGCCAGACTGGTTCGAGCTGATAGAAGGGTAACAGTGACTCAAATAACCACCCGTTACAACCAAGGTGGGCAGAAGAGCATCTCTGAACGCACAGTACGTCGAACTTTGAGGCAGATGGGCTACAGCAGCAGAAGACCACAACGGGTGCCACTCCTTTCAGCTAAGAACAGGAAACTGAGGCTACAATTTGCACAAGCTCATCGAAATTGGACAATAGAAGATTGGAAAAACGTTGCCTGGTCTGATGAGTCTCGATTTCTGCTGCGACATTCGGATGGTAGGGTCAAAATTTGGCGTCTACAACATAAAAGCATGGATCCATCCTGCCTTGTATCAACGGTTCAGGCTGGTGGTGGTGGTGTCATGGTGTGGGGAATATTTTCTTGGCACTCTTTGGGCCCCTTGGTACCAATTGAGCATCGTTGCAACGCCACAGCCTACCTGAGTATTGTTGCTGACCATGTCCATCCCTTTATGACCACAATGTACCCAACTTCTGATGGCTACTTTCAGCAGGATAATGCGCCATGTCATAAAGCTGGAATCATCTCAGACTGGTTTCTTGAACATGACAATGAGTTCGCTGTACTCAAATGGCCTCCACAGTCACCAGATCTCAATCCAATAGAGCATCTTTGGGATGTGGTGGGAACGGAGATTCGCATCATGGATGTGCAGCCGACAAATCTGCGGCAACTGTGTGATGCCATCATGTCAATATGGACCAAACTCCCTGAGGAATGCTTCCAGCACCTTGTTGAATCTATGCCACGAAGAATTGAGGCAGTTCTGAAGGCAAAAGGGGGTCGAACCCGTTACTAGCATGGGTACCTAATAAAGTGGCCAGTGAGTGTGCATATATATATATAAATACACACGCTGATTATATATATTTAAGAAATATTTTCATGTATATACAGATTTATATCATATATATATATTATATATAAGTATAAATATTTTATATATAAATAATGTTTTTTTAAATATACAAGCATGTGTGGATATTTATATATAAACAAAATAATTATACACAGTGCACCCACATATATTATGTAAGCACAAACTTTTATTTTGGATGCGATTAATTGCGATTAATCGTTTCGACAGCCCTAATTTAAACTATTTGGACTGTTTTTCTCCTCAATGCAAAAAAAACGAATGTATTAACTATTCAACTAGTAAAGCATTATTCAGTGTTGTTTTTATTATTATTGAAGCAAAGTGTCAGTAATGGAGGACATGGTGGAATGCATATTATCATCTTCTAAAACGCCAAGATTACTTTAAATATGCTGAGGAGGAATATATTGAATCCAAGCAGATAGGCTAAATTTTAAAAATAGCAGTATTTTTTTATTCAACTCTGTTTTATTTAGAGCCCGACCAAATATTTGTTGGTTTTAAAATTCATATTTCGATATATCGGCCGATATTTATTTTATTTTTTTTTTCAGAAACGCTGCAGCAAAACCTTAACAGATTTCCCTAACATTAGTTATTTGTGTTAGTTATGATTAACTAAAATAATATGATAATGCATTTTGTCAGCAACAGAACTATCAAAATATATTAAAGTTCTGATAAATAAAATAATAGTTAGTCCCTACATTGCCTTAACTACTTTAGAACTACCATTACTAATTACAATGTCAGCTCGCTTATCGCTTTACCTGCACTTCTTTTACAATTCTTCCATCAAGCTAAATCAAACCATTTTCAATCATCAGTGGCTACCTGCCGTCTAAAACCTATTTCGCGATTCTAAATCCATTAAAGAACGACAGTCTGCAACGCACATTTGGGATCGTTGGATTTCACTCTCGTGTAAAAGAAAAGCTAACTTTTACGCACAGTATGTGTGGCGCGTTATACGAGTGTTGCCAACCGGGACGGTGTAGAGTGCCCTCTGGTGGACAAACTATAAAACTCCAACACTCATGACATGGTTAAAGTGTGTTTCGTCCATTTTTATTTTATTTTTTAAATATAAATTTATCAGCCATTATAACTGCCGATACCGATAGTTTGGAAAATGCCTAATATCGGCCGATAATATCGGCCTGCCGATAAATCGGTCTGGCTCTAGTTTTATCTTCCTGGGGGGAAACCCTTTTATGCTAAAACGCTTTAGTTTAGCCTTTTTCTTTCATATGTAACCATTTCATTGTTGATCTGGAGCTCAGCCATTTAACTAAACAGTCTGTAAACACACTCTCAAAAGGTCGATATCCTTCTTAAATGTTGATAGCTACATTTTAGCTGGTTTCCTACCAATCATGTTCTTTTAAAAAAACGCACTGTTGGCAAAATGTGTGTAATACTTCTCTCATCTTCTCTATTATGCAAGTAAGCGACAGAGATATTGATCTAACTTATTACTTTTATGCATAAACATTAAATCTACTTTGCTTTTTCATCCTTTTGTCCATTCACAATAGCTACTTTTGGCTTCATACACTTAATGGCTTTTACTTAAACAAATAGAAGAGACATTGTGTGACTCTAAACTCAGTTGTGTATATCTACCTGACCTCATTATCTGCAAACTGCCACTCAATTACACCCAAATACACACAGAAAGATATAGTAGAGGATTGTGTATTAGCCTACACTGGAACCTGCCTTCATTACATTCATTTGGTTTCAATTTCTGTGTAGCCTATTTCTTTGTGTTGAATGCCAATTATCATTAAATGTAGCGTATACTCAGATAAAAGCAGAGTGAAATGGGTAGTATGCGAATTGGGATGCAGCACATGTGTTTATTTCAGCCCTAAGAGGACTACAGACACTCAATTTTTATACTCTCCTTTTCAGAGTACTTGTACTTACATTTTAGATATGTATTGGTATATAAAGAAGACATTTCAAAAATTTGGGAGAAAAGTGTTTTAGAAACAGTCGGCTTATCCTGCCTTTAACGTTCGCAAAACTGAAGAAAAACGGTAACGCTTTACAATACGTGTGCACTATAATATGCATTAATTCATGCTTAACTAATGCACAGAGTAAATGTATAACTAATGAAGAACTAAACCATTAATTAATGATTACTGCATCAGCAACTAATAGTCTATATGATTAATAGATTAAGTAATACATGAATTGCTATTAATTCACTGTGTCATTGTGTATTAATTCCTTAATAACATATTTTATTAACTAATAGTGTAAATTAATGTGTTAATTACCACAATTAGTCATAGCTATGCACTTCAACTTCCAGTTGTCTGCCTTAATTAATCATTAGCTAATGATTTGCAAAGGTATCATTATGTTATGACTTAACTTGTTGGGGCACATCATTATTAACTACTCATTTAGTAATTGTAGTAATTTGCACATGAATTTGCAATAACAATTAATTAATTAATCATGTATTAATGCATATTAGTGTACCTGTCATATTATCTGGAAGTTGAAATACAAGGCTTTGGCTCATTCTGGTAATTAACATATTAATTAACACTATTAGTTAAAAAAATGAGTTATTATGGAATTAATCCACAATTACATATTTAATTAATAACAATTCATGTATGAACTAATACATTAACCTTACAGACTCTTAATGTGGTAATCATTAATGAATAGCTTAGATAATCAGTAACACATTAATTCAGTATTATCTGTGCATTAGTTAAGCATGAATTAATGCTTATTAGTGCACACGTATTGTAAAGTGTTACCAGAAAAACAAGTTAACTGGATATTTAGAAATAATGTGATCGAAACGATAGCAAAAAGAGTTCTGAGAGTTAGTCGAACAACCATAATCTGTGGGCTTAATTCTGTTTTAGAACCATTTGTCCTAAGGGATTTTGTTTATATTTATTTATTGTACCATTCTTCAGTAAATCTGGTCTAAATGAAGTCTTTCCACCACTGATTCAGTTATCAAGGCTAACTACAGGACACATTCTCCATTTCTTATGTAACCTCATACGTGATTATCTCCCCACTCATCTCTCCTGCAGGTCAAGATATTTTTGGTTTATCGATCCATGATATGTAGGTTTTCATGGAAAATTCCCAATGGTTCATTGATTGTGGACAAGTCCCAGTTATAACAGTCCCTTATAATTGATTTAGGCCACTTCAGTTTCAGTTCAGAAGCACTATTGGGACATGAACCATTACCCAATTCTTCTCCTTTCCTCAATAAAACCATCACTAAAGCCTCAGAGAAACAAGTTGATAAAACAGAGGTTACGCAATACAAATAAAGATAGCACCAAAACACTAGAAATATAGATATGATGTGGGAATGCAATGTTTGCATAATACACCCACAGCCCATTCATCCACCAAAAACCTCCACTGGGACACCATGACATCACTCCGGGACAGAGTATTCTGGCATTTCTAAACATGAATTAAAACACCAGGTAACTGATTTGTATTTCCATCATGAAGACAAATTCCACACTTAAACTGTGCTGACAGAAGTTAATCAAGGCTTCACCTCAGGTTACAAACACAATATGCAAATCCAGTAGCTATGACAAATCCTTAAAGGCATAGTTCACCCCAAAATGCAAATTCTGTCATTCTGTGGAACAAAGATGTAAGAAATGTCTTTTCCATCCATACAATAAAACCAATGGTCTCCAATGATGCATGGTACCCAACAGCCTTCTGAAACATCAGTGTTCAGCAGAAGAAATGCATACAGATATTTGAATGTCCAACGCGCTTTCATCCCAAGGTGTCATATACTGACACTTTTGACATTTCGTCTACATCCAACGCACATGGCACCCTTTAGCGTCAATATCAATTTTCTGGGTGGATGATAAGTCTCACTAGCACAGGTCTGTGAACATAATACACTGTCCTGACTCTGATCTGTCTAAGTAACCACTGGAAGAGCAATACCTCTGGTATATAGAGCACCGTTCATATCATTTATAGCAGCTTAAAACAAGACAGCACCTATCAGATATTAAATATAAGGGATAATTCACTTTGAAATAGATTTTTGGTATGTTTTAGCTTACCTCAAGGGCATCCAAGATGTACACTCACCGGCCACTTTATTAGGTACCCCATGCTAGTAACGGGTTGGACCCCTTTTGCCTTCAGAACTGCCTCAATTCTTCGTGGCATAGATTCAACAAGGTGCTGGAAGCATTCCTCAGGGAGTTTGGTCCATATTGACATGATGGCATCACACAGTGCCGCTGCACATCCATGATGCGAATCTCCCGTTCCACCACATCCCAAAGATGCTCTATTGGATTGAGATCTGGTGACTGTGGAGGCCATTTGAGTACAGCGAACTCATTGTCATGTTCAAGAAACCAGTCTGAGATGATTCCAGCTTTATGACATGGCGCATTATCCTGCTGAAAGTAACCATCAGAAGTTGGGTACATTGTGGTCATAAAGGGATGGACATGGTCAGCAACAATACTCAGGTAGGCTGTGGCGTTGCAACGATGCTCAATTGGTACCAAGGGGCCCAAAGAGTGCCAAGAAAAATATTCCCCACACCATGACACCACCACCACCAGCCTGAACCGTTGATACAAGGCAGGATGGATCCATGCTTTCATGTTGTAGACGCCAAATTCTGACCCTACCATCCGAATGTCGCAGCAGAAATCGAGACTCATCAGACCAGGCAACGTTTTTCCAATCTTCTATTGTCCAATTTCGATGAGCTTGTGCAAATTGTAGCCTCAGTTTCCTGTTCTTAGCTGAAAGGAGTGGCACCCGGTGTGGTCTTCTGCTGCTGTAGCCCATCTGCCTCAAAGTTCGACGTACTGTGCGTTCAGAGATGCTCTTCTGCCCACCTTGGTTGTAACGGGTGGTTATTTGAGTCACTGTTGCCCTTCTATCAGCTCGAACCAGTCTGGCCATTCTCCTCTGACCTCTGGCATCAACAAGGCATTTCCGCCCACAGAACTGCCGCTCACTGGATGTTTTTTCTTTTCGGACCATTCTCTGTAAACCCTAGAGATGGTTGTGCGTGAAAATCCCAGTAGATTAACAGTTTCTGAAATACTCAGACCAGCCCTTCTGGCACCAACAATCATGCCACGTTCAAAGTCACTCAAATCACCTTTCTTCCCCATACTGATGCTCGGTTTGAACTGCAGGAGATTGTCTTGACCATGTCTACATGCCTAAATGCACTGAGTTGCCGCCATGTGATTGGCTGCTTAAAATTAAGTGTTAACGAGCAGTTGGACAGGTGTACCTAATAAAGTGGCCGGTGAGTGTATATCGTATATCGTTTTACCTTGTTACCACAGCCACAAAGCCCCGCGCCTCAGATCATGGACATGGCTGTGGTTACAGGAGGTAAAAATTATATAAAACCACTCGTTTCTAGTCTTAGGCCATCAATGTGTACTTACATTTACGAGTCATCAAATCATGTTTAATTTGGACTTCTCTGTGCATGCTCTTTGAGGTGGTGACCATAGACCTCCATTATATGTCTGAGAAACGAACGATTAACTTGAGGCAAGCTAAAACATAACAAAGATGTATTTCAAAGTGAACTATCCCTTTAACAAACTACAAAAAACTTCAGAGCAAATAAACAGCCATGTTGGCAAACACTGCCATCTTCTGGAGAACAAGGAGCATTTCTCACATCAGTTTATACTAGCACCTGCCTAAAAAATAAGTTGTTCGGTCAATCATGTTACTTAGCTGTACTTGTACAAGTCATGTATTTGTGATGTAATGAAACATGGGGACACTTTTACCCAAGTTAAGCTCTTTCCCTTATATGTATTAAAAAAATTAATTGTCGTATTTTGATTGTTTAATCAAACTTGTACAGTCAGAAATACGCCCCGACATTACTTTTAGCCACTACTGAATTTGACAGATACTTTGTGATAGATTCATTTTGTACGTTTTATCAGTGTCTGTTCAGTAGCAATTAAACAAATGACTGTTTTTCAAATAAAAAGTCCCTTTTTGAGTTTGAGAATCGATTATGCGTCTCACCAAACGTCACACTGGCACTTTAACGTCCTCCACAAACCAGATAAGTCTTACATTATATAAACGTTTTCAAAAAATAACTCTTAAAGGCGAACGATTTTTTAAGACATTTCATTTGACGTTCCTTACAAAGCAGTTTATTTCTTCTTTCGACGTCCTGCTCGGCGGCCTCCTCTGCCCTCTGGCACGGATGCGTAAGGACGGGCATTGGCACGGGCCATACGCAGGTCTGACGAATGCCCTGGAAGTTCTTCTCCTCCTCTAGATCACGCGGGCCTTCTCTTCGGGAAAACTGCAGAAAACAAGGACACTAACTCAGTTGCGGCAAAACACTACATTATATATGAAGAACTATAACATTATACAAAAAACAAAGGAAATTTTTTTGCATGATTTTTATTGAGCATCATAACACAACACTTTTATGAATCACATAGTATAAATGTAGGACATAATGCAATGAAAATGATTGAGAGTAGAGATGCACAGATTACAATTGTCTTAGGCCGATTCTGACTTCCGGTTTTCATTGAGTTTGACCTGTCGACGCCGATTTTAGCCGATTAAATTTTTCAAACCACTTTTCAATAACACAAATATTTATTTTCTGTATATAATTTCTTATAAATCATATACTTTTTCAAACTCGATAATAAAAACAAGTTTAAATGGGTACATTTTCTTTTCTGACATATCCTACTCCAGTTTGACATGCAAAATCCTGTGCATTTTGGGCACTTTTAAATCCTTTTTTTTTTCTCATCAAGTGTGTTTCATGGAGTGTGAGCAGCGCAGCAAAATCTAGTGTTGTCAAATACAGATTTTTCAACACTAAATATTCAAAACTGTTCCAATACTTATTTACTGCAGTATCGATACACAATACCTGCTGCTCTCTCACTCCCAACACACACCTCTCACTTTTCATACACGCTTCGGCTGAATAGTGTTGGGGTTTTCAGCTAACTGTTCATTTAATTTGCATCTTTATTCTATTGTTTTTGTACTACTACTTGGACATGATTTCACAAATAGGGCTTACAATTCAGCCAATATTAGGTCTTCGTTCTTAAGGCATTTAAATAAATGTAATTAACTTGTCTTAAAAAAAAAACATTACTGGTGTGCATCTTGAGACAAAACAATGGCACTGCCACTGACATAAGGTAATTTGTTTGAGCATCCTTGTGCTGTGTAATCCTTGCAACAAAATTGAACACACTTCACGTAACCAATAACCACTAAAATTCTCCGTGGAATGTTCAATGTTTATGAATAAAACTCTAAATTAAATCTGTTTGCCATATGAAGTGATCATTGCTCTTCAGAAGACTAAAATTATACCGCTCGATCGATATTGACTTACTGATTATGCATCATGTCCTTTTTGTAAGCTTGAACATTATTTTTCCCTGAGAAACTTAATGGATGAAATAGATATCATGCCAGTTTGCCTGTGGTATCAAATGTAAATCGGATAAAAAAAATTGTATCAGTTAGAAATTCCAGTATTGACAACACTAAATGACTCATTTTTCACATCTCTTGTCGAGCATGTGTTGCTCTTGAAACTTTACTAAAAGAATTTCCAATGCAATATATGCACCAGGACTTTAAAAAAAAATAAATAACCATACAGGAGACTTTAAATGGTTAAAAGATACATACGTTTTTGATGGGCATGAGCAGGTCCAGTGAGCTGTGTGGCCATCTTAATTCCTCCTCCTACAAACAAAAAAACAGCAAACAGTCAAAAGAGCCAACAAAAAAAACAAAAAGGAGGATTATAGTTGAATAGTATGCAGTCATCAGCTAAAAAAGGGTTCAAAAGTCATCAAGGATGTGCAGAGATTCCGGAGAAGTTGTCATCACTTGACTGCAAACACTGAAGCAGAAACTATAATGAACTGAAGGAAGCCACTTACAGTGCTGTCTCCTTCTTGGGTGCAGAAGCCTTCCCTCTGGGAAGATGATGAGTTTGGGAGCGGCAACACCTTCAGCCTCTGACGTCCGGACTGCAGAGACTCTGTGGATCGGTGCTTACGGCCCGGGCGGGGTCAGACGGCGATGCCGATGGTGCGGGCCACCTCTGTTCTATTCTCTGCTGCCTGTGTGGGCAGATTACGGTGCAACACATGTGAGACGTGATAATGCTGGAAAAGCCCTGATGCTCAAACACAGCCAAGAACAGTCATCAGCAAAAAGGGTTCATGGATCATCAAGGAAGTACAGCGAATTCCGGAAGATTGTCATCATTATGACTGTTTGCAAATGACAAGTGCACTTTATGAACTACATAAAGAGTTGAAGAGATAGGTCACCAAAAATATCGCTACATATGTACCATATGTGAAGTGCTCTATGTATGCGTGTGGATTAGATGTCGAAGGATTTGATCAGTTTTGCGGATTCATTTCGCATGCAGTTTTGCCGCCCAATGCTGGAGTGGCTGAAGAAGGGTCCACTTGCATGATACAGTACTAGAGCGGCCTCTAGTAGGCCAAATCAGACATCTTGTGGTGTTTGTTTTGACACGCGACTGCTCGTACACAGAGCAGCACATTTCAGATGCACACTTAACGCTAAAACCGTTTTCAGGACAAATGTGGGCAAAATAGTTTTGAATTATTTTTAGAAATACTGATCTGAGCGGCACAAGACTCTGGCTCCTTTTCCAAGTTTGCCTCCTGACACACACATTTTTGCTCCATCTCCAATGTTAAGTGGTGAAAAAAATACCTCCTTAACCTTGTATTTGGTCAAAAATAGGCACCCATAAAAATGAATGGGAAAAACTTAATTTAGAGCATTCCAAAATAAGCCAACATAAGACACCAGGTGACGGCAAAGTCACTTCTATCTTTAGGTTTTAGCTCTAAGAACTTATTGGAACTAGTATTTTAATGATGTCACGTTTAAATAAAGCAATAAAACTACATAGTAATTAATTTACATAGAAAACATGGTACTTTTTATTTTCAAACTAGTAAATAAATTCAAAAATACCCCCAAATAAAAAACATAAATGGATAGACAAAACTTTATCAAAGACAGTGATCATCTATAATAAATAAAAATAAGGATCACACCTGAGTCCTCTGTGCCCACATTTATCCACAAATTACAGGATTAAGGGCTATAAAGTGAATACGGTTTGAGGGCTACAACAGAATTGACTAGATGCTGCATTAGTAGAGAAAATAGCAGTGCGTTACCATCGACACAGAGAGAACGTTAACATTAATACCTTAAGCAGTTAAAAATAATGTGAACACGGCAAGTTCACCCAAATGTTCAATGTAGATTGTTGCCACTATTTGCATAGTCATATCTCAGCTGCGTCACATTTATCAATTGTTATGGCATATCTAAACTAGAGTGCAGCAAGCAAATCACATTATGCAGCCGTCAATTTTATTATCATCACTGTAACACATGCTTCAATTACAGATAAGTCAGGTGTTCTATAATAAAAGCCAATAAAGTGTTAGAATATTAATTTAATATACATGTGTAATTTCAATGCTCCATCCTTTGTGTTGATATTAAAAGATAGCCATCTGCAAGAATTAAAAGATGCACAGATTACAATTTTCTAGGCCGATTTCTGATTTTTTTAATCGAATTCTACCTGTCAAAATGATTTTAGCGATTGCCATATTCTATTATTTCTAACCACTTTTATAATTTAACACAAATATTATATATATATATATATATATATATATATATATATATATATATATATATATATAACACTAATAAAACCATATACTTTTTTAAACTCAATAAAAACAAGCTGGAAATTTTAATACATTTTCTTGTTCCTGATATATTCTGTGCATTTGGGGCACTTTTAAATCCTAATACTTTACAATCAGTGTCCATTTGTTAAATTAAGGTTAACATGTTTTTCTGTTTGTAAATTTCAACAGTTGCATCTCTTAAAGTTAAATAATAATTATGTGCCAACATGAATGATCAAGGTATAATAAATACAATATTTGTAAAGTGACAGTAAACTTGCATGGTTAAGGCAAGTGTTTGAGCGTGTGTGCGTTTTACATTTGTATTAAAAGTTCAGCACTATTTTGTGCTGCTTATTTGAATTTATAGGCATTTTAAAAGCTAGGTTGATTAATCGGTTATCAGCCAGCAATGTCCAACCCTGTAAAATCCACTGTCGGTTCGACTACTAGTGCGGATCATTGTTTAGACGTAAACAAAGCCTAAATCAAATCCATTTATCATAAAATGATTGCATCTCTTCACAAGAATTGGATAAAACCACTCTACTCAATTAAATTACAATTTACGTTTTAAGTTTTCAGTTATCTGGCCTTTTCAATAGAGACACCTTAGAGGTTTCATTAAAACATTTCCTGATTTGTGATAATGCAGTTTGGAATAACATAAGGTTGAGTAAAGGCACAATTTTAATTTCTAGGTGAACTAAATCTTTAAGACATAGCATAACATGGCACCAAGCTTATCTTCAACTTCTCCAGGGTGAAACCACGTCCGAGCACGGATCTTGTTGTGATACCGGATGGTTGGACACCTGACTGATGGGTTGCAGAGGTCCAGAAACTGGTCTTGGAGCAATACGCCAAGCCTTTGCCTGACGGGCCTTTCGTCTGAGGGAAAAAGCAGCATTCTCATAAACTGAGCACTTTCCATAATGACCATTAACACATTTGTCAGCCCAAACCGGTTACCTGCGGAGCTTTCTGGCGGGCTGGTCTTAACCAGGTGCGCACTCTCTTCTGCCAGTCTTTGTGGAAGTGAGGGTTCAAGATCATGCCATTCCGGCTGGGAGCCATGGTTGCACTTCTGAATACGAAACAAACGTCATAGTAAGCATGCAGGTCCCTGGTCCATGTTCACATCTACTCTGACCAGGATTAAATGCAGCTTTACACAGTCGTTTAGGAAAGCTACTATTACTTGCAAATATTTTAGCTCAAACACACAAGCCAAGACACTTCATATGCGCTAACGTTAAGCTGATGACGTATCGATGAACTGTACATGTGAAAACGCGCAAAGAAAAACAGACTCTAGGTGAAACTATAGTAACACAATCTTGGAAGTCTTATGCGGAGTCTTTTATATAAGTATTTGTAAAACACTCGACTGGTTCATGTGTGAAGGTTTGAACACTTAAAACAGACATTGAAACGTAAGTGTGGAGCTGCAACACGGTACCGTGACCTAACATTGTCTCTTTTCGCTCTTAGAAAGAAAACCCTGGACAGATACCGGTTTGCGTGTGAAATAAAGCACATTTTAAATGTTGGACTATTTAAGCTACTCAACAATAAAGACATACTGAGGATTAAAACGGATAATCTTGATGTTTAGCCGGAATAAATGCACATACCGTCTTTAGCGGAAAATGGCTGAAAGGGAAAAGGAAATGACAACGCAGGGTTATATGGGAAGTGAAGAAAAGAGCCAATAGCAATGAACAACGCGCCAGTCAACCGGAAGTGTGAAGCTGGATCTTGTTGCGAGAAATTAGCACGTGGATGGGACGTAGATTAAAAGTTCGGCAACGGATAGTTTTATCAAAGCCGGTCTACGGACTTTCTCTGGTTTTATAATGATTAAATGTTTAGAAAATTTGACAACTAATGGTTGCCATCGGACAACCCAGGTTTTGACGCATGATCGCAAATGTAAAGTCGTTAATTTGATGAGTAAACGCATTTTTTTTTACTTTTTTTAAACTTTAGCCTACAATATTTAAAATATAACTTTTTTTATTTATTTTTTGCAGAAGGCTAACGGTTAAAGTTTGGAAACTTTAGCCTACAATATTTAAAATATTTTTGAAAGAAATCTCTCATGCTAATCAAGCCTGCATTTATTTGATTAAAATAATTTATTTGATTAATATTTAAAAATATTTTTAAATATAATTTACTTCTGTGATGTGAAAACTCTTCAGTGTCCTTCAAAAGTTACTTCTTATAAGCTGATTTATTATTAATCGTTTTTTTTAACTTGTGATACTTTTGATTCATTGATGACTAAAAAGTTAAAAGAGCGGCATTTATTCAGAAAATACAATTATTTTCTAACTATATAAAATTATTAATAAATACAAATATTAATTTACTTTGTATTCGTTGAGAATCCTGAAAAAATATCACAGGTTAAAAAAATATAAAAAATTAAGCAGCTAAAACTGTTTTCAACATTGATAATAAATCACCATGAATGATTTCTGAAGGATTGTGACAGACTGGAGTAGGCCTAATGATGCTGATGAAAATTCTACATATTTAAATTTGGAATAAAAAAATAAAATAAGAAAAGCCTAAATTGTGTTTTCTGTATATTACAATTTTCTCAAACAAATGCAGGCTTGATGAGCATAAGAGACTTAAAAAACAAACAAAAAGAACTTTAAAAATTGTGCTTCCTTTTGGTTGTAACAACTGGAGAGCTGTAACACCATCAATTCCACTAAGTGACCTTATGCACAGCTTCACTACTTCCACTTAAGCCAGCTCCTTGTTTCCTGTCTGCCATTATTGGCCTGAACTTGATTAATTCAGGTGTGTCTGATTATTGTTGCCTACTATAAGGTCAGACACACCTGGATTAATCAATTTATCCAATAATGACAGACAGAAAACAAGAGTGCGTTGTGCATAAAGCCAATTATGGCTTTATGCCACTATCATCATTCTGTTCTGTTGTGACAATAAAAGAAACAAGTTTCTATTTAAAATGCATTATCATATTATTTTAGTTAAAACTCATAAATAACTACAAATAACTAATGTTAGGGAAATCAGTTGATGTTTTGTTTCCGCGTTTCTGAAATACAAAAAAAAAAAAAAATTATGGGCCGATATATCGGAATATCTGGATTTTAAAACCAACAACTATTTGTATCGGTATCGTCCTTCAAAATCCTTTATCGGTCAGGCTCTCTTACCTCTTGTAACCACAGCCACGTCCAAGTGATCTGAGAGCGCGTGCTGGGACGTGGCTGTGGTTACAAGAGGTAAAAACGATATAAATACTGTTCGTTTTCTCACTCAAACTGTTCGTTTTGTGTCTTAGGCCATCTATTACCAAAAAAATCATTTCAAAGTGAACTATCCCTTTCAATAATGAGCAACTGCTCATAAATATATATAATATATATAACTCATTAATTCATACATAAAATAAATCAACTATTCAAAGTAAAACTAATAATGGAAAAAATAAAGTGGAAGGAATTAATCTTACTACATCATACTAAATATAATAATAGTTTGGAATATTTGGAATACTTCAATTATTGTAGTAATGATGTTGCTGAAGCTGCACAAACGGAACAGACGATTTTGCTTAAACTTGTAGGGCTTCCCACACTGAAAACTGACCAATAGACTCGATAATTCCATATTTTACTATTACTTTTGCAGTCATTTGTGCATATCTTGATAAGGATTTTTTAATGGATTGTAAATAAACCTACTTTATAACTGAACTATATTATAATATTACTTATAGACACATGTGCATCTGTATTATTTTCATTTTGAAATTCTCTGATATTTCCATGGGATTTCAGAAAAGTAAAAATCATTCAGGAATTGTCTGCAGCCTAATGAGGATTAACATCAATCATTAGGGGGCGTTGCAAGTCAGAAAACATGTTGGATATATCAGGAAAGTAATGGTTTGTTAGAGACTGAATTAAACAGTTTTATTGTTGATTCAAACTGGCTTGTTCGTAAGTTTTAAAACACAGACTGTTGGTATGGTAAAACAAAGGCTTAAATAATAATATATTTGTTTTCTTTCGACACTTAAATGTTATCAAAGTCAATTTTCATTTTCAATTCATTTGCATGCTCAAACTTTGTTCTGCTACCAGAGATGGTTGAATTTAATTACATGGAAATCCTAGAATAGATTACTATTAATCTGTATTACAGATACAATCCGTATATAGTGACCAAAAAAAGCAATATTATAAACATCTAAATCAAAGAGTTATATGAAAGAAATCTAATATGAATTCTTGCAGGTTTCAGATTTTCTTCAGGCAGAAAGAGATACTCTGATCTCCCCTTCATTAATCATTGATCATCAGAACACTGAAAACTCATCAATCTTTTAATTTAAGGGCAAAGGTCAAGGGGTGTTGGGCCTTCTTTCTCTGCACTTCTCTCAGAATCAAAGGATTTTAGTGCCATTTGTCAACAAATAAAACAAATATCAGAAACAAATTGGTGCATTTCCTGTGAAAATGTTTACAAAAACAGAAAATATTTCAACAGAAAATATTATTTATTATTAAATATTATTTTAAATTGTAATATTTATAGGGCTGTCAAACGATTAATCGCATCCAAAATAAAAGTTTGTGTTTACATAATATAAGAAAAAAATACTATTTTTTTCTTAAATATACATGTGTGTGTGTGTGTGTGTATATATATATATATATTATAGGGCCCTATAAAATCCGTTTTATTTTTTCCCAAATTCCATTTTATTTTTTTCCCAAATTCCGTTTTTTTCCGTTTTAATTTTTGCAAATTCCGCTTTTTCCGTTTAAATTTTTGGGAATTCATTTTTTTACCCTTTACTGTTATTTTAGTTGTAAAAAGAGTGTGCTTTTATTCCGTGATCGTAGAAATTATAGGGCCCTATATATATATATATATATATATATACACACACACACACACACACACACACACACGCATGTATATTTAAGAAAAAAATAGTATTTTTTTATAAAATATTTATATATAATATAAATCTATATACAGCATATACATGAAATATTTCTTAAATATATACAAGCATGAGTGTGTATTTATATATATAAATAATTATACACAGTGCACCCACATATATTATGTAAACAAAAACTTTTATTTTGGATGCGATTAATCATGACTTAATTGTTTCACACCCCTAAATATTTCGCAATATTAGTTTTACTGTATTTTTTCCTCAATTAAATATAGACTAGGTCAGCAAGAAACCTCTTTCAAAAACATGACCAACTTCAAATGTTTAAACGGTATTGTAGATATTTTGGTCAAATATGATGAAAGCATTTGCTGTAAGTACTATCACATGTGTTAAACTGATTGTGTATTGCAGGTATGAAAACAATCAAATTACAATATGAATCTGAAATGGAAAGAGCTGAACACATCAGAACACAGAAACAGACCGTGGCTCCAAAATGTTACCTTTTTCAATTTTATTGCATGTCATGTTACTTTAACGTCACACACGTTATACTGGAAAACATACTATTTAAGATAATCAGCCCTCTCTTTGTACGAGTCCATGTAAAGCACCTCAGACCGTATCCAAAAGCCCTTTGAAATATTTGGCTCTTGACGGCAAACGTTTGTTAAACTGGCACATTACAAAAGATTATTTTGGTGGAAAAAGAAATTACAAAACCAAAATAAATAGATTTCAAAAGAATTGTATTAGTACTCATTCTACCATCAGCACTATAAAGTAGCCGTTGTGAATCCTTATGATCAAGAAAGCCTTTATGAATCAAGGGATTTGATGAATTTTTCATAAGCAGCTTCATCCATGAGTTCGTCAGAGTTCTGCAGGTTTCTCTATGGTCATCTTAATTAACCATCCTTCAAGGAGAAAGGGATGTTTTAGCAGTATGTCATACATGCATGTCAAGTATTTGGTGAACTGGGCTGCACTCACCGTCTTCGTAGCAGGCTTTATTTACTAGCGCAGGGTTATCAGCCAGATCTGTGTTGATTTCGGTCACCTCTCCAGTCAGTGGAGAAATACAGCTCACTCGCAGCTTCTGACGCTTTCTAAAACACCAAACTCCTCTGGGAAAGAAATACAATCCTCGTTGTCTTTGCTTTAACAGGCAAAAGATTTCGGAGATTTCAAATGGTTCTCACCTATTTGTTCAAGCTTTGTTCCCACTTCTGGAAGCCCACAATACACCACATCACCTAAAGCTTCCTATAGTGAAAGAAGAAGTACATTTAAGTTCATTAAAGGAGAACTCCAGTCAATTTTAACATTGAGCTCATTTTTTTGTACATTTGGAGTGCTGTCAGTACAGACACTAATGATATTCACTAATGATCCGCGCGTGAGATCGACAATTGACTACTGTGGGCTTCGAACGAAAACAGGAAGCAAATAGACAGTGTGTGTCAGAAAAACATGGCTGAATTAACATTTTTATTCATATCTTTCACATCTACTGCAGTCAGATTGACCGTGGTCATTCTTATGCCTGATTACACGACTTTTTTGTCTGTTCCGATAGTCAGTGTGTCAGATTACGCGATTTTGACTTGTGTAGTGGACAACAGACATGTCAGAATACACGTTGCTTCCTGACCAAACATCGTGCGTTATGTCATCAAGAAGGCGAAACTAGTACGCGTGACTCTCGAAAACGAATGTAAACAAACAATGGATGAAGCGGTGAGTGTTGTATTGACTGTCCTGTGTTCAGAAAAAAGTAAATAAGAAAGAAAACCCGACAATGGACACGTTCCTGGATTGCTCAAAGAGGACAGTATGGGCTGTCGATACTTCAAAGAGAACTTGAGGTAAAATATTGTTTTCTTATATATTTTACTTTTAGTTTTAACGTAAGCACCATCGTCTCTTTCGTTTCGCCATTTTTGAAAGTTGTGTACGGAAAAACTGTGCTCCTATTGGTCAACCTCATACATGTGACGGAACCGTCGATGGACGACCGTTAAAAAATTAAACATGCTAGTCTTTTTGTTGTGATGTTGTGAAGCATCTCAGACGCAATGTAGGTTGTCGCCCACTACTGACACACTATACGAGATGATACGATTCGAATCTTGCGTCCCGTACGCCGTTGCGCGCTCACGAATCCCCAAGCACCCTAACATTTAAAACGGGATTGTGCCAAAATCGGGGCTAAAATAGTGTAATCTGAACCAGGCATTAGGGAGAACTCGGCGCAAAATCAGCCTTTGGTCTAACAAGACTTTGGTACATAAGTTAACCGTTCTCTGAGATTTGTTTTCATGATGATCAAATGTAAAGAGTTTAATCTTTAAAAACTGTTTCAGCGTATAACGCTGGTATATGGGGGCATATAATAAGTAAAAAGAAATCGCTAGTTCAATACCACTAACAAGGCTCAAAATAGCCCCACATTAACACAGAACATAATGAGTGTCCATACATGCCAAATCGAAGCATTGAGAACTTTGTAAGAGTATGGACCGTTTAATAAAAGAGACTTTATAAAGACAGTCCACTTCGTATATACAGACAGGAGCCATCTTGGAAACAGACTCGAATAAGTCAAACCACGAACGATGTGCCAAGTGTAGCTGAACTGTATGAAGTTCAGCAAACTTCTGAACCTGTATGGAACAGCGTTCGTGGTCGACTTGTCAAGACTGTTTTCCAAGATGGCTCCTGTCTGTATACATGAAGTGGACTGTCTTTATAAAGTATCTTCTTATTAAACGTCTGTACACTTACAAAGTTCTCAATGCTTCATTTTGCATGCATGGACACTCATTATGTTACTGTCTTAGTGTGGGGACTATTTTGAGCCTTGTTAGTGTGTAATAAACTAGCCATTTCTTTTTACTTAGTTATATGCCCCCATATACTAGCATTATACGCTTAACCAGTTTTTAGAGATAAAACTCTTTACATTTCGATTATCATGAAACAAATCTCAGAGAACGGTCTAACTAGGTACCAATGTTTTATTAGACCAAAGGTTAATTTTGCACCTGAGTTCTCCTTTAAAACACACACTCATATGGCTGTGCACTCGTTATGACAAATCAAGGATGTTAGGAGGCTAAAAGCAGGTTTAGAACATGCCCCATTGAAGTCAACAGGGTGCGAATTTTAAAAAGACGATAACATGGTGTAGGCAACACCGATTTTTGTCGTTTTTTGTCTGTACTGACAGCACTCCAAATGTACAAAAAAATTAGCTCAATGTTAAAATTGACCAGACTTCTCCTTTATAGGGACAGTTCACTCAAAAATAATCACCCTCATGTCGTTACAAACATCGCAAATTTTCTCGTTCACGACTATGTTCTTTAGAAAATGTGTAAATCGATTAATTCAAATGGATTTGTTTTATGATCATCTTTATGAACTTTTTGAAGTGTCAAAGTGTGAGTCTGTGCGCAGCTGTTCAATGAGTAACAGAAATCTCTAGATTTTCATAAAGATAGTTTCACTTTGTTTCTGAATGCTAAGGGAAACTGTTATCAAATTTGAAACACATGAGGATAGTTATTTGCTGACATAACTTTTTTTTCAAACTGAACTTAGAAAATATTGCAAGAACCTTAATATAAATCAACAATATGACTTTCTCATCGCTTAGTGTGAGTACACCTAAATGGAGTTGTGAATTGTTTCATGCTGACTTCACGCAACCTGTTAGCTGTCAGTCCCACTTTGAGCATATACCTGAAAATTACATTTCTAACTTAAAGTTATAAGCTTTAAGATATTTGAAGCACAGATGGCAGTTGGCAGATTAATGTAGTTAATAAGTTTAGGTTTACACTGAAAATATAAACTTTTTCATATTTATTTGAAATATATATATATATATATATATATATATTATAGACATGTTTAGGGCCCATAAAATCCGTTTCATCTTTTCATTTCATTGATTTTTCAAATTCCGTTTCTTTTCCGTTTTAACTTTTGCAAATTCCGCTTTTTCGTTACATTTTTGGTAATTCATTTTTTTCTTTACCTTCTACTGTTATTTCAACTGAAAGTGTGCGTTTTCATTCAGTGATTGCAGAAATTATAGGGCCTACATGTTCAACTTTAAACTGCAAGAAAATCAAAACCATAAATCTGGGTTGATATCTCGAACAACAAGCTTTCAGTAGGATTTTGTGTGGCGCAATACCAAACATTTCCAGCTAGTATTTCAACATTGCTGGACACACACATTTCCATTTATGGTTAGAGTGATATGAACCATATTTTTCACAATATTTATGAAGTAAACCTTCTATTCAGAAGCAGTATGGGCAGTATTTGAAGTTGAATTCAACCTCTAAGGCTTTATGTTCAGATGCAGGCAAGATTTTTTTCTCTAACTATTAATTGCTAATTACAAGACCTGTGTGAGAGACTGGTATACATCATGTATGAAAATACACCTGCATTTCAGTTTTGATGTTATTCGTCAGTGTTAAGAGTGATGCTAAAAGACAATTGAAATCCTGATTTGAGCAGCCAGAGTTTCACCGTCCAGACAGAAACGCATCTGTTAAAATCTGACTGCAATTGCATTTCAAACCACCTCAAAATGTGTTTTTAGAAAAAAAAAATCTGATTCCATGTGTGTATTTTTTGCTGACCAGACCATTAAACCCCATCTGGCATAAAATCTGCATATGCAAAAAATCTAATTTGCTGGTAGTCAGAACATGGCATAGACTAAACAGGTTTAGAGCTAAGATATTATATTTAATGGCAAACTTGCCATGGTGGAACACTGAGAAAAGGGTAAAATGAGGATAAACATGTGTAAACTGAACTGACACCATTTCTTAACACCCATTTTTCATAGAGGGAGAAATGAGCAAAGTTGCTGATGCCCACTGTACCCACACCCATCTTCCACTTTGTTATCTACTTGTGTTTGTCTGTAAACTTCAGAGCTGTAAACACAAGACAATCCGATTAATAAAGAGAATTTTAATCATAAAAAGATCAAGATAAAACAGGAACAATTAGTTAAAGCAGAGATGGTCTTGTTATTGGGATCACATTTGCCTCCATAACCAATCACATGGCAGACTTGACGTCATTGAATTTCTGATCAGTATTGTGCGACAGCCAATCACTGTTTGTAGATACCATGAATGAGAAGTGGCGTATGGTCTCCTTCCCTGTGTACAGCAGCATTAGCAGGCGTTATGATTTTTTTTTTTTTGTTTCATGCTAACCTTTGCAGGCTTGCCTTCAAGTGGATTTGGTTTAGTGTCAATATCAATTACTCACTCTCACATAGTGTTACTCACATATTTAACTGAGCTTTTATTGTTCACTTCAATTTTAGTTTGTGCTTTTGTCATTAAAAAATATTTCTATAGCTTTAATTTATTTAAATTTGAGTTTCAGTAATTTCAGTATTTTATTATAATTAATAGTTGTCAAAATAGTAATAACATTGTTATGAACATTAGTGACTTTGTTCTACTGTGGAAGACAAAATCTTTTTCATGCAATAACAAAGAACAGGCCTTTTTTGACTAAAAACGGAAGACTTTTTTATGCATTTTGGCTGTTTATTTACACGACAACAGTGTTTCAGGGCAAACTTTAAAAACTAGTTTTAAACAGCATATTTTGAAAATTATAGCATTGTTTCCATGTAAACTACAAAAATGCTTTGTATGTGTGTGTCAGTAATATGGGGTTGGAATTACATGGAGTACCATTATTTGCTATTACTTTAAACAGTCACTTTTTTCCCCAAGGACAATTATTATATAAATATTAACTTTCTGACTGATAATAGTTAACCATTTGAACTCCATGAGGCTAACGATGCATTAATTATTTCCAGATCAGTCTCTCCATTTCACCGCATTGTTTTCGAACACTGAAACTACCTTCTCATTCCATTGTACTGAACATGACCGTCACTGAGGGTGGAAGACACAGTAAAAAGGTCACGTTAGGGCATGCTGATGAATTTTTGTGCCAGGTAATTGCAAAATAACTGCCTTTCAAACAGGTTTCTTAAATATCCATTCATGGGTTTCTGTACAAGAAAGCAGCATAATTAGATTCACATGATAAGACAAGTGATTCACATTAAACATACACTTCCGTATGAACAAGCAAGTCAGGATGCCTCAATATCCCTTGCACAGGACCTGATTCAGAAAGCAAGCAGTCATAATTTGATATAAAAATAATATAAACTGTGTCTATACACCAGTGCTGAGGACTCCCAGAGGGGAATGGGATTCTAGCATCAGCCCATGCAGAAAAAATACAGGTTTAAACCAGATTGTGAGCAGGGCTGAATGCTGGAGCATGGCTGGGCTTTATGCAAAACACTCATGTTGTTATTTCTGATCTTGAGGCAACTGAGAGAACATAGGGAGGTGATGCATGGATGTAGTTTCATATAAACAATACACACTGATTTGTCAATGACAGATTTCGGTGAGATATAATGTTGAGTCAGGGGCCTCTGATCAAACTCCACAGGCACGAGCACGGACTTAACTTTAAATAGCCATATTTTAAGATCTCATAAGCCACATGAGAATACTAAAGCGAGAAAATTAGTGCATGACGAAGTTTAATCCAGTGCAAGAGTCAGCAAAAATTATATTGACCTTACACAGACTAGGTAACGTTAAATAAATAAAAACAATACGAAAAAAAGATACAATAACGAAAAGGTTGCGAAAATAAAGAGTTCGAAAATCGAATCCGCCAAGAAACGTTAATTTACGAATTAAACGCACGAGACAGTCATGACGTAACAAACGAACCACCAAAGTTCCAATGTAACGAGCGTTTAATCTCAATACCATCAGTTGATAAACACACAGCACGTTAAAGCTCTTGAAAAGACCAAAACGCAAACAGGAATGGCTGCAGTCCTGAACGGGAAAGCTAAATGTGAGATGTAAAACGTGGGAACCGTGAGTTCAGTAAAGTTTTTACCTCCGAAAGCCGCGAGCTCGTGTAAAGCGTCCTCAATATGTTTCGGTCTTAGCGAGTTTTGGCACGTCCAGATATGTGCAGGTCTCTGAGAGCAGGGGCAATGCTGCTGAAAAGTTTGTCGAAACGCATCTGAGCGCCGCACACATCGCCATCTTCACCGAGTCTGGGCTTCACACATGAAATACCAGCCTGATGCACTCTGACCGAGCGAGAGGCGCGCGACAGAGGCGAGAAGCGCGCTCACGCTGAAACAGGGGACCTCACGGTGCTGATAAGTTAGACTTGAGAACAGAGATATCGATAACGACAAGAACATTGGCACAGACGTAAACGAGCCATTATACAAAGTCCAAACATTACGAAAGCAAAATGATGAGTGTGTGTGTGTTGCACAGTAAGTAGGATCAAATCCATTGATTTTGAAAGACAACTTTCATATACAGAGTTTCTTTAGAGGGACCAGAAAGATACACCTTTTCTCTTCTTAGCCATTTTTTTTCCAATTACGTTTAATCAACTGGTGAACAGGTGTTTTTCATCAAATTAAACATGATCCACTAACGTGGTCACATTACTTAAACAGTAAAATGTTCTGATTATATTAAAATATCAAATATTGTACATTCATTCTATAAAATAAATGGTTAAAATACACTTATTTTGCTGTCTAAAGGTTTCACAAAACGAGTTCCAGACTAAAATGCATGTTTGAGCTTAAATACCTTAAAATATGTCAGTGCCATTATTTAGTCACGAGATGCACAGCACACCAATATTGTTTATGAAGTTTATAAAAGCAACTTAAACGTCCTAATTTACCCAAGGCCTAACCCTGGCTTATCTAAACCAGGCCTTAGATTTCATTGCAAACTATGGCAATTACCATTACAAAACTGCTTTAAAATAACATATTTTGAGCAAACTGAGAAAAAAAGTTGAGAAAACTAAGACGAGATGTCAATCTGTGATTTAGAAACAAACCGTTTGGGTTTTACAAGTCATTATTTAATGGGATTCAATTGAACAGCCATCGTTAAAAAAGATACAGTTGGACAGAAGATCATAAAACATCCAAATATGTCTGAGAAACATATTTTTTTTAATTCACCCAGGCCACAAAACTGCAGGAAATCGACAACGGGCAACAGAGAAAAGAAAAGAGGGTTCCTATTCCCCATAAAACTGTGAGCCGCATGTTAAAATAACTGCTGAAATCCTTCCTTTCATTATGAACAGTGCATAGGTCTTGAATATTCAGTGACAATAAATTGGACAGTTCAGGTTGAATCAAGAAATCCAGAGATGGATGAAATCCTCAGGTGTGTTACACGGATGTGCCCTCTGCAGGTGAAGCTGCTTTATTATCTTCAGGTTTCATAGCAGGGAAGAGAAGCACCTCCTGAAGTAGAGCACATCAATTCATATCAGAGCGAGTTTTAATGTCAAACTATCCACATCATTTTTGACTGATTTATTTACAGGGCTGCAGTTCTAATGAAAAGGTGTCACGGTGGGGTCATACCTTGATGTTGTTGGAGTCTGTGAGGAACATGGTGAGCCGGTCGATGCCCATGCCCCATCCTGCCGTGGGTGAAGCCCGTACTCCAAGGCAGTGCAGAAGGTCTCATCAATAAACATCGCCTCATCGTCACCTTCCGCCTTGGCCTGTGGACAAAATATGAATTCATCAATTCTGAATTTGAAGGACAAGTTAGGCTTGCTGCTGTAGTCAGTTACATTACAGTACATCACGTGAATATAGTCAGGAGGATGTCTGAGGATTTGATGTGTGACAGATAGATATGGAAGCTTGTTTCCGCCACAGAATGAAAAATAAAAAAGTAAATTGCGACTTTTTATCTCACAATTCCAACTTTTTTAAAAAGTCGCAAATAAAGTTGCAATAAAGTCGAATTGCGTGTTATAAAGTCAGAATTGTGTGATACAGTCTGCAATAGGTGGTTTGCAGTGACGTGATTGTGTTTACGCGCAGACTGCAGTTGGAGGGCAAGGAGTGAAGAGCGCAATGGACGAGATGGAGGAAAATCCGTACTGTACTACTTTAGACGCTATTACAAGAGAAATATATAAACAGAAAATCGAAACATATGTTGGACGTGATCCTTAAGTTATGAAGAGGACCGATTTTCAACTGAATTGAGAGATTTGCCTGCCATCGAGGCTGTAGATATCAGCAACTAAAGCCCTATTCCGTATCGGGATTAGTATTACCTGGGGACCACATGTGAATTTGAAATTACCCACCCACATCTGAATTTCGTGTGGCGCATTCGCACGGGATAAGCGAAGCCTGTGATTTTACTCGAATTTACTGACTTATCTCCCGGATATGATGTCATTAGGCTATGGCTTTGAAATGTCTTGTGTCGTTATAATGTCTAGCTGTATATAATAAACAGAAGAACGGTCCTTGTATGCTGCTAAACATGTCATTCATCTCCATCTAATCGTTATTTTTGTTTTTGCTGTTATGGTTTTCAGCTTTCTCTTTCTGCAAATTGTATGAGTTAGTTGTACTAGCGATATGACCCCGCACCCAAAATACTATCAAAACACTCCAACTCAGCCTCTATTATCCGCGAAAGATGGATAAAAAGGCGCAGATGAAACAAAAACCTTGAAAAAATGATATATGATCCGGCCAAATCACAGAGATGTCGATTCGCACGGGACTAATATTATCACAGGACCTCGGTGTTCGGCGAAATATAGAAGGTCATTTGTGGGGGAATTATTACTTTACAAATTACAGACATGGCCGATTCGCACAGGATTAAGATCATAGACAAACTCCGCAATTATTACAAATTACTACACAGGTCCCCAGGTAATACTAATCCTGTGCGAATAGGGCTTTACAGACATGCTTTGACTTTACAAAGTTCAGAAACTGGCACGTTACACAAACAGCCACATAAGGTGCATTTAAACACCTGAATAATGTAATTATAAGCCACATAAATAATGTATTAACTCACATTTAACGAAGTGATCACTGCACACTGTACAAACACACGGGCATTTTCCCATTCGGCTCCTCCCAGACCGCAGAAGTAAGTTAGGTTTACAAGGCATTTTTTCACGGTGTTTTTCTGTCAATTTCTTGTATTTTCCCCCTTATGAACAACAACTTTTGGCACACAATAAAAAAATCTTTGTGGTTTGATTGATTTGAGCAACCATAAACGACGCAAAACATAGGCATTTGAGTGTGTTATAGTGCTTCCTAATATAGAAATTCACTTCCTGCCCTCCATCTGATCTTCGCGCCATGGCAACGCAGTGGCGTGACGTCACATGAAAACAAGCTATTGCATGTTATAAAGTCAGAAATGCGAGATATAAAGTCAGAAATGCAAGATATAAAGTCAGAAATGCGAGATATAAAGTCAGAAATGCGAGATATAAAGTCAGAAATGCGAGATATAAAGTCAGAATTGCGAAATATAAAGTCAGAATTGCATGATAAAGTCAGAATTGTGAGATATAAAGTCAGAAATGCGAGATATAAAGTTAGAATTGCGTGATAAAGTCAGAATTGAGATATAAAGACAGAATTGCATGATAAAGTCGTAATTGTGTGTTAGACATTGCGTAAAAGTCAGAATTGCGTGATAGTCAGAATTGCATGATATAAAGTCAGAATTGTGAGACAAATTCAGAATTGCATGTTATTAAGTCAGAATTGTGAGATATAAAATAATAATTGCATGATATAAATTTGACAAAATGACAAAATTTGAATGAAAAAGCTCCCCCAAAAATAAACTTCAAGACAAGATTAACACAGAAAATGAGGTATTTGAGTTTAGCTTCACCTTAGCCTGCTGCTCAAACAGTTCTCGTTGTCTGACAGGATCGTTCAACTCCGTGTAGGCATTGCAGATCTCCTTCTTCATCACAAAGAGTTCGAAGCGCTCAGTCAGACCTTTCTGTTCTCTGTGCCTGAGGAGGAGAGACAGAAAATACATCAGCTGAATGTGTGATCAGGTGTCCAAACCAGTCCTGAGGAGTTCAGATGCCAAATGAAGCTATCTTCAATCAAACAAATGTAGCATATTTTTGTTCAGTAACATTTTATTTCCTTTTCCTTTGTATTTTGAGAGAATTTCAATGTACTAATCTGATATTAATGTAATCATTATGATACATTTTCCATTATTATAGAATTAAAGCAGCATTTCATGTTAAAATAGAGACACTGCCATATACATGTAATATATATATATATATATATATATATATATATATATATATACACACACACACACACACACACACACACACATATATATATATATATATATATATATATATATATATATATACACACACACATATATATATATATATATATATACACACACACATATATATATATATATATATATATATATATATATATATATATATATATATATATATATATATATATATATATATATATATATATATATATATATATATATATATATATATATATATATATATATATATATATATATGATATAACAAAGGGGGTCCAACCCCGTAATAGCATGGGTACCTAATAAGCTGGCCGTGAGTGTATATATATATAATATATATATATATATATATATATATATATATATATATATATATACACATATATACACACTCACCGTGCCACTTTATCAGGTACCCCATGCTAGTAACGGGTTGTACCCCCTTTTGCCTTCAGAACTGCCCTTAATTCTTCGTGGCATAGATTTCAACAAGGTGCTGGAAGTATTCCTCAGGGAGTTTGGTCCATATTGACATGATGGCATCACACAGTTGCCGGCAGATTTGTTCGGCTGCACATCCATGATGTGAATCTCCTGTTCCACCACATCCCAAAGATGCTCTATTGGATTGAGATCTGGTGACTGTGGAGGCCATTTGAGTACAGCGAACTCATTGTCATGTTCAAGAAACCAGTCTGAGATGATTCCAGCTTTATGACATGGCGCATTAATCCTGCCTGAAAGTAGCCATCAGAAGTTGGGTACATTGTGGTCATAAAGGGATGGACATGCCAGCAACAATACTCAGGTAGGCTGGGGCGTTGGAACGATGCTCAATTGGTACCAAGGGGCCCAAAGAGTGCCAAGAAAATATTCCCCACACCATGACACCACCACCACCAGCCTGAACCGTTGATACAAGGCAGGATGGATCCATGCTTTCATGTTGTAGACGCCAAATTCTGACCCTACCATCCAAATGCTCTGCAGCAGAAATCGAGACTCATCAGACCAGGCAACGTTTTTCCAATCTTCTATTGTCCAATTTCGAGAAGCTTGTGCAAATCTGTAGCCTCAGTTTCCTGTTCTTAGCTGAAAGGAGTGGCACCCGGTGTGGTCTTCTGCTGCTGTAGCCCATCTGCCTCAAAGTTCGACGTACGTGCGTTCAGAGATGCTCTTCTGCCCACCTTGGTTGTAACGGGTGGTTATTTGAGTCACTGTTGCCCTTCTATCAGCTCGAACCAGTCTGGCCATTCTCCTCTGACCTCTGGCATCAACAAGGCATTTCCGCCCACAGAACTGCCGCTCACTGGATGTTTTTTCTTTTTCGGACCATTCTCTGTAAACCTGAGAGATGGTCTGTGCGTGAAAATCCCAGTAGATTAGCAGTTTCTGAAATACTCAGACCAGCCCTTCTGGCACCAACAATCATGCCACATTCAAAGTCACTCAAATCACCTTTCTTCCCCATACTGATGCTCGAGTTCTGAACTGCAGGAGATTGTCTTGACCATGTCTACATGCCTAAATGCACTGAGTTGCCGCCATGTGATTTGCTGCTTAGAAATTAAGTGTTAACGAGCAGTTGGACAGGTGTACCTAATAAAGTGGCCGGTGAGTGTATATATATGTATTTTGAAAGCATATTAGTGCCATCTGGTAGGAGTTTGTTTTTAACCATTAGATTCCTATATAGCTCCATATAAAAAGGCTTATAAAAGTTGTTTTTAGACAAATGCTTATTCTTTATTAAGTTAAGGATTTATACATTCATTTAGACTTCTCAAAGACAACTTTGTAAAGATTTAGATTTAGTGTGAAATGTTGGTTTGCATTTGGTTGGTTTGATTTTTCAAGTGTTTTTGCATTCATTTTACTACAATCAGACCTGAACAGAAAAAGTAACAGGAATACTTTAGAGGTTAATCAATTTGATTTCAAACTCTTACAGCCACACCAGTTCATTTGTGTGTATTTTAGTGGTTGTGTATTTTGTAATCAAGATTTTAGAGCGTAACCCCTTCCCTTCCGTCTGTGTTTACTGCATTGTGGCTGATGATTTTAATGACAATGATTTTATTTCCAGAATTTGCATAAACATGCTTTGTTACGGTCACACCAGTTCATATAAATCTGTCCTGGTCTATTTTACGCTCTTGATATTTTAGAGTATCACCCCTCTTTGCTGTGAACTTTTTTCTGCATAGTGAAGGATTTGTAGATTGTACACAAAACGTTCTCTGTATTTTCATATTCCTATCAGGCACATACCCTTTTGCTAGAGGACTCATGATCTGTGGATGATCACAGATGAATGTTGGGTTCATGCACTTCACTTCCAGAAAGTCTCCCACCAACTGCATGGAAAAAACAACAACAATATGGCAAAATCAGTTTAAAATGTGTACATGTTGATGAACACAAAGAACATAAAGTACACATCTTTGTACACAAGCCAACTGTTGTTTATGACATTGAGTGAGCATTATACAATTTCTCTTGACAGATGGTTAACACGGCTGGTCCATGTCGGAAATGTTGGACAGAAAATCCACAGTGTGGGAATATTGAGAAGGTAAAGAAAAAAGTGATGCGTGACCTCAAACATGACTTAATTAAAACATGTTAGTAGCCTTCAATTAGCCACCTTACGAAAGGTGCGCTAATATTAACCACATATCCAAGTGTTTGTGCAGATTATCTTCTCAAAGCCCGGCTTCACTTTGAGCAAGACACAGATCTCACTTCTCTCCAACAACGTGGTCAAACTCGTTCCTTCCTCAATATGCAAAGATATGTAGCTGCTATATTTATTCGTTTTATATAAAATATATATATTTTGTTTGTGTCCTGACCTCTGAAAAACTGAGTCTTTATTCAATGTTAAGCCTAATTGAGCGTCAGCCTGATTGTTTACATTGATATTTCTATTTTAACCATTTCAGTTTGCTGTAAATTTATTTATTTATCCTCTTGTAACCACCAAGTCCAAGTGATCTGAGGGCGTGGGTGCTTTGTGGCTGTGGTTATAAGAGGTAAAACTATATAAATACTGTTCGTTTTCTCACACAAACCGCTCATTTTGTGTCTTAGGCCATCAATGTGTACTTACATTTACGAGTCATTAAATCATGTTTGATATGGACTTCTCTGTGCATGCTCTTTGAGGTGGTGACCATAGACCTCCATTTTATGACTGACAGACAAGAACGGTTTGACCTAAAAGTATTCAAATTTAAAATACTGTGGAAACAAAGACACCTACATCTTTAGTGCCCTTGAGGTAAGCTAAAACATGCCAAAAATGTATTTCAAAGTGAACTATTCCTAAGAATGTTTAGTGAATCTGTTTCCATCGCATTTCTAAGATAGTGTCAGTTTTTGGCCAGAAGATCATACCTTATCAAGAAGACGAGCAGTCGTCCTGAGGAGGAGGGCATTCAACTTCTTTCTGAACACAAAGGTCGTCTAAGAACTTGCGTGTTTCTGTAAAAAAAAAAAATAAAATTGAATAATGCAAGTAATTTTCATGTAGTGATTCAACAGTTCTCTCTCTGTGCTCTTATTGACTGTAACCCTTACCATCACTGTCGTAGGTGTCAGGAGCTGGAAACTTCACTCCCAATTCCTTCTCCAAGTCCCGGGTCATGCTGATCCGTCTGAAGGGAGGAGTGAAGTCTATTTCTTGGGCTTCTCCTTCTGGACCATCAGGATGATACGTCACCTTATAGCCTCCGGTCACGTGCTTCACCATTCCTGTGAAAGCCCCAAAGAAACGTCACTTGGTGTTTTCAGACGTTATATAAATGAAGGGATAGGTCACCTAAAAATTAAAATTCTCTCATCATTTACTGAACGCTAATGTTATCCCCGCCCGATGTACTGTATATTCCAAAGTGACTTGTGAAATGCAGTAAACGTCAAGCGTGCAGAAACGCAAATATTTGGATTCGTACTGAATGAGCGATCTACATAAGCCCAAGTTTATTTGTATAGCGCATTTCCCACACGTCAGTAGTTTTGGTCTCTTCTACTAGAGTTAAATACTCTAAATGTTGATCTAGAGTGATGTAAAAGTCAGATGAATTCAGTGACTGTTCAGACTGAAATCGCATTGTAAAACATCAGACCTGTACCAGAATGAGGACCACATATGGAAGTGGCCCAAATCAGAATTGACATTATCAGATTACATGTAGTTTGTGCCGTTCACACTTTTATATAAAAATCTGATCTGAGTCACTTGAGCAAAATAAATTGGCTTTGGCCTGTTTCTGCCAGCAATGTGAACGCAGCCAAACAAACCTGAGAGAAGCTTCTCTGTGATTTCCATCAGGTCATGATAGTCCGCATAAGCCATGTAGAACTCGCATGTGGTGAACTCAGGGTTATGGGTGAGATCGATGCCTTCATTACGGAACTGACGGCCGACTCATACACACGGTCCATTCCACCGACTACCAGCATCTGAAACATTGGTGAAGGTTAGAGATCCAATATAACATTTTTAAATTGGAACAGCTGCTGCAGTGACACATTTACCTTATGGTAAAGCTCAGGAGCAATTCTCATGTACAGGTTCATGTTGAGGTCATTGTGGTAGGTGACAAAAGGTTTTGCTACAGCTCCACCAGGTATCAGATTCATCATTGGTGTTTCAATCTGTAAAACACATCATAAAATGGCAACCAGTAAAACATGGAGCAACTGAGGAAACTCTCAGCAGGCCATCTCAATCTGCACGATACTGGAAAAAAGTGATAGTGATATTTTGTTTTTTAGTTATATATATATATATATATATATATATATATATATATATATATATATATATATATACATATATATATACATACATACACACACACACACATATATACACATACACTACGGTCAAAAGTTTAGGGTTGGTAAGATTTTTTATGTTTTTAAAAGAAGTCTCTTCTGCTCACCAAGGCTGCAATTTTTTTGATATAAAATACACAAAAAACACAGTAATATTGTGAAATATTATGACAATTTAAAATGACTTTTTTATGTTAATATATATTAAAATGTAATTTATTCCTCTGAAAAAAACCTGAATTTTCAGCATCATTACTCCAGTCTTCAGTGTCACATGATCCTTCACAAATCACTCTAATATGATGATTTTATGCTCCAAAAACATGTATGATTATTATCCATGTTGAAAACAGTTTTTTACATTTTTATTTCAGGATTCTTTGATGAATAGAAAGTTCAAAGAACAGCTTTTATTTAATTAGAATCTTTTCCAACATTATAAATGTCTTTACTGTAACTTTTGATCAATGTAACTCATCCTTGATGAATAGAAGTATTGATTTCTTATTTATTTCCCCCAAAAATAAAATACAAATTCTTACTGACCCCAAACTTTTTAAAGGGTAGTGTTTAATGTAACAAAAGCTTTCCATTTCAGATAAAAGCTGTTCTTTTGAACTTTCTATTCATCAAAGAATCCTGAAATAAAAATGTAAAAAACTGTTTTCAGGTAAGTCTAACAGTATTCTGGTACGGAAATTGAATACTCAAATGTAAAGATAACACTGCATAGTCTTCACTGTATAAATTGAAAATATTGAATCTTAGATAAAGCTACACAAGTGTGTTTCTCTTTGCATTTTGTTGTTTGATTAACATTAATGACAGACAGAAGCATGTTTATTAGGCTGCTGTCACTTTAAGACTAAATGCACGGATCCAATATAATGACACGCATCTGTTTTCTTTCTCAATTGTTTAATTCACGTGAGCAATAAGCATCTGAATTCGGTGTTTGTTTGCCGTCTGCGCGCACAGAAAACAGCACACAAGTTTCGAATTGAGTTCTCTTTCACATCTTCTTGCACTCTAACGGTTCAAAATTGATTGAATCTTTAAACTGACAGGACCTAAAACATAAACTTCCACTGTTTGATGGTTAAACTTTGCAATTGATCCCTGAATCACGTGCGTTTTGAACCGTAGTGCAGATCAACTACAATCATCGCACATCCTGCAAAACACAGCACATCATGGATGCACACTGTGATATCAATGCTAAAACTGTATATCATGTAGCTCTAATCTGCACTTCACTTTTCTTTAGTTCTTCTAGTGTCATCCTTACCTCAAGAAACCCAAGCTGGTCCAGAAAACTGCGGAGATAAGTGATAATCTTGGAGCGGGTAACAAACTTCTGTCGCACGGAGTCATTAAGAATCAGGTCCAGATATCGCTGTTCGGAACCTGGTTTCCTAAAGGAACAAAGAATAAACATCAGTAACTGCGACATCATGAATGACATTCAAGCATTCGATTTCTTGCAATTTGGCAATGTCATCACTAAATGGTAATGGCCTCTTGCATAGTAACAGATGAGTGTGCATACGAAATGAATAATGGAATACAATTTCTCATCAACCCATTTTTACTCTATAGAACAGATGAAATGCAGTTGTTTGATCTGCATTTCAGTCATTTATTTTGGAAAGATGTTTTCAAAAAACAGCACTTTAATGAAATTAAGGCCACTTAAGTGTACACTTATGACTTCAAAAAATTGCAGTTTATAATGTCAAATTAACATTTTTACTTTATAGTAAATCCTTGTTTTAATAACCATATGTCAATCTTCTGATGTGTTGACTAACATACTAAATCACGTGTAAAGTACGTGATTATAATTTTAATAGTGTGTAGTAGAGTGTTACTGATTTTACATTTAAAGTTTTAAAGAAATTACATTGATCAATGCTTGTCAGTAAATTCAGCAGTGCACATTTAGCATATTTCGAAGACAATAAGTAAATATGAAATTACAAAAAAAGATGTTCTTAAGTCCTACTACAGGGTTCCTGCACACTTTTTAAAGTAAAATTTAAGGATTTTTAAGACCTGAAGAAATCAAAATTAATACCATACATTAGGGGTGTACAATATTGACAAAAATATATCTCAATATTTTCAACGTTTCGTAGATAATAATTTGATGATATTTTACTGATTGTGTTTTTGAGCTGGTTGTTGACAGCAGACTTGCGAAGATGTTCATATTTTTCATATTCTATGCAGTGGTCAGTTCACAGCAGTGACAGAAATGACAATATTTGCCACCTTAAATTGATTTCCAGGGGCATTTTCACCTATATATGGAGATTTTTTTCAAAACTCAAAGAGTTATGCATCACGTTTTATGTAAAATACTAACATTTAAATTAAATTACAGTAATTATCCTTATTTAAACAATAATACTTAATTACACAATAATTACATAGTAGGCCTACCACTGTTGGCAGTTAAATTAAATCATTCAATCGAAAATCCATCTTTGCAGTGCAGAGGTGACACAGAAGTGGCATTAATATATACACTCCATTTACAATTGCATAAATAAAACTATATGTTTTTTTTTTAAATCAATTCAATATTTAAATATGAAATGATTTCAAATTTTAACGTTTTACTTTTAATATGAAACTAAAACCGCCAGTAGGCGGCGGTAAATCACGGTCTTAATAAGCGAGTTGAGGGAGTCGTTCATTCAACCGATTTGTTCAAACGGCTGGTTCATTCGGGAAAGAAGCAAGTGATTGAATCTTTAAAATGATTCAATCAAACGCGGATTTCATTCAAGAAATCATCGCTGTCTGTTGCATTGAGACTCTGCTACGGTTTCATTTTGAAATTCTTGTCGGCGAAATAAAGGGAAAACAAACCATATTGATAATGTTACGAATAAAAACGAACTCACAATGTCAATTTATTTTTAATTTAACTATTGTATAATGCCGCGTTCCAGGCAACCTGTAACCCGTGTTTTTCCAACTCTGTAACTGGGAGTACATCGTTCCAGGCAATACAATAAACAATAATAAACTTTTATTTGAACATAATTAACATGCAATGCATTCAGTTGCATGCACTTAAGTATATTCTTTTAAAAGTAATACAAACTTTTTAATAAGCATATCAAGTCCCAGGCAGTTGCATATGCGCTTTTGCTTTGCTGGCACCAAATTGTACCCCTAAACACCAGAGTCAAAGGGTGTGCTGAAAATGAAGGGTAAAACCGAAACTAGTCTTTACCTTGTCTTTCAGGCCGAAGTGAAGGTGGGGAAGCATATGAAGGCACGGAGACAACAGTGTCATCTCCACTGGGATGATGCTCAACTCGCCCTTCTTTGTCTTGCCAGGGTTCCCCCGGACACCAATGATGTCCCCGCGCCTTAATTTGTTGTTAATGTGCACAAAATCTTCTTCTGATTTGTAGTTCCTAAGAATAAATAACACCACAGGTTAAGTTATTACGTCAAAACGCCTGGGAAGCGCTATGCCGTAGAGTGCAAATCTGACCTGGAGTTGGCCATGACCTGCAGCTCTACCCCTTCTCCTCGCAGGTCATAGAACAGCAGCTTGGCACCTGAAGCCCTCTTAGCATGGACACGACCTTTCAATCAACAGGCACAAAATAAGGAAAGTTAAATGTTTTAGATCAAGTGTCTCTTTTTGTTAAAGAAACATTAATTCTTCACATTTCTAGGTGGATGATATTTGTGTTGTGCGTTACCAACAGTCTAGTTCAGGCAGAAGAGTGACCTCTAACCCAATGTATTGACGAATGCTGAAGCGCAAGATGATTGAGCAAAATAAAACATGGGAACGAAGCCTAAAGGTCTTGTTCACACCGGGACGAATTTTGCACGTGATATCGTCGACGTCTAACGCCTCGTGACTAAACAATGGGCGCCAATGTGAGTGTAGGGCCCTATAATTTCCGCGACCACGGAATCGCGCACGGAATCGCGGAATTGGCCAATTAACGCAGAATCTAGTGTTAACACGGAATTTCGCAGGATTTTACATATTTGGAATGAAATTCGTTTTTTGTGAGGGAGAAGAACGTATGTCTGGGTGAAATGCAGACAGGGAGCAAATCTGGGCGACACAACCGCTTCCCGTCATTTCAGCTCATGACGGCATCAAAACAAAAGCATGGCGAAGCGGCTCTCCACGGCTCTGCTTTCGTCGGCGAAAAGGAAAGAAACGCACGCACACACACACACACAAAGTCCCCTCGTGCACGTCTGTCTATGAGGTGCCGTACCGAGTGTGAGAGCGCACGCGAGTGTGTCCGAAAGAGCGCGCGAGAGAGACCGAGTGCGTCCCAATGTGCAATTTGTGCATACTATGCCCGAAATAGTATCTGACAGTTACTTAATGTCGCATACTATTTAGGATGGATAGTATGCACATTAGGACGCAGCTAGAGTGTTACTTTTATTTTAACTTATAGAAACTAATATAATTTATTTTACAGGACAGTTTAAAGCTCATAACCATATTCTGTTGTTACTTGAAGTACTTAGAGTGCAGTGTTATGTTGCATCATGCAGTATTTGTCATTTTAATAGTAAAGGCCTATTTTATTTACATTTTAATAATTAACATTAAAAGCACACTTTTTTACAACTAAAATAACAGTAAAGGGTAAAAAAAAAAAGAATTCCCAAAAATTAAAACGGAAAAAACGGAATTTGCAAAAATTAAAACGGAAAAAACGGAATTTGGGAAAAAATAAAATGGAATTTGGGAAAAAATAAAACGGATTTTATAGGGCCCTATGAGTGTTCACACCGTACGCGAAAAACGTCACACGTAAAAGCGTCATTTTTTTAAAAAACGCCTTCGGGTTCGTTTTTTGGTTTGACGCGCCGTGTCAAAAACTATCCGACCAACGAGATTGGCGGTTTTGCTCACAAGTCTGGTACTTCTGAAGTTACAGTAAAGCATAACTTGGGGCGCTCAAACACAAAACGGTCTTGCGGAGCACACATAAGGCGAAGAAGATAGCTGCTGGTCTCGGAGCATAAAGAGCTATGATATTTATATTAATATTTCTGTAATAAAAGTATAGTATAGGGTGACCAACAGTCCTGTTTTCCCAGGACATGTATAACGGTCACTTTGTGCTTTATAGGAATCTGAGTTGAGATTAGAACTGCGCATAGTGTGAGTAATGTTAGTGTCAGTTAGATTTTGACAAGTGCGGAGAGGAGGAGATAGTCTGCCGATATTCTATATTCATTCTTTTATTTTTCTATTGTGACCAGAGTTGGATGTGTGTTTGTAATTTTCTCGCTTCGATCCCCATGTATGAGGACGAGTGTAAAGTTTGAGTTGGTTTTATTAAACGCAGGGAAATACGACAACTCTCATCTCTCGTGCATCTGTTCATCCGACAACTAGTGCTTTGTTTTTATCTCTGGGCAACATCTCAACTTTGCGTTATATCCTGTTTTCACGTCTTGTCCTGGCTGTTTTTAAGTGATGAAAATGTCCTGGTTTTCAAAAAAAAAAAACTCCTGAAAAAAAATATTGGTTCTACAGCAAAATATAAATGGGCAAGAAAAACAGGATAAAGAGGATGAAAACAAAAGATATAAATAGATTTTGTTAGTTCGTTTTTGTAAGTTTGTGAGAGCTATTTTTTTGTTACATTTTGGAGGCATTTCTTTTAGTTATTTATTATTTATTTTTCTGAAACAGAAGACATTATTTCTATCATTATTTCATTCATTATTTGTTTTAATATGTCATAATAAAACATGTTGAGACATGAAAATGAACACCCTAGTATAGGATTCTATTATTTTTTCTGTTTTACATTAAGCGCTATCTAATGTCAAGGAATGAATTTGCATGTTCACTCGGCTTATCCGTCAGCGGAAAACGCTTGGGTGTGACGCGTCGACGAATAACGCGCGCTGATATTCGTCCCGTGTGTACGGGCCTTAAAATTAGAAAGTTTTTAAAGAGAAATGTGGGAGGAGCTCTGAGTTTTTTCTCCACAAAAACAGATGGATGTGCTTTTTTGGGCTTAAAAAACATGACTTTTCAGTTGACGACACACACCTTCCGTTCTGACTCAAAGTAGTGTATGTTTACTCCCGCCGGCATAGTGGAACGCGCTATCGAAGAGTATTTGACACAATGGAGTTTACACAGTCCAACACCTGCCACTAATACATCTAGATGATGTACAGCAACTTGCAGACAAATTTTCCCTTACAACACGTTCCAAACTTGACAAAGGATTTTTCATTGAGCCGTACCTGTTTGCATACGAAGGTAAGCATTTTGAGTTGTCCCGCCCAAATTACGTTAGCGGAGGAGTTAGGATAACAGTAGGTATTGCAGTGAAAGTCCATAAAGTTCATATTCTTGATTAATTTTCTGTAATACAGGCCTGTAAACTCTTGTTGCAATCATGTTTATTACTAATACGCAATCATGGTTAACAATAGTTGCGAGCTTTCACCAAAACATTGCATTGGAATAGTTTCAAATGTAGTTGTCGATGAAGTGACTGTGAGAGGGCGTTGTCACAGGTCCATCATGAAAAATGAGGAGGCTCATCACCTTCAGGTTTTTCATGTTCTGCTGCGGTTGCAGACACATTGCAGTAACTATCCCACAACGTTCCATTGCGGTTCAGTGTGTTTCTCAGCCTGATGTGAATGAGTGTGTAGCGCCAAAATCTAGATGACAACCTTACATTCAGAAAACAGAAGAGTGTTGTGGACAATAAGGCTGAGAAATAGCCTATGTGATGTTAAAATAAAGTAGGTGTTCAAAGTTCATGGACTTTCTTTAAAACCTTAAGTTTGTTCAATTACTCCAATGAAATGTAAAATTGTTGTGCAGGAAAGACTTAATCGGGCTGATCGCTGATTAACAGTTATCTTGGTGTCACACGCATTAAATTACTGGAAATGATCATTAACGTCATCAAAATGATTGAAATATAAGGACCAATAACGCTACATACAAACATTATGTACACTTGCGCCCGTTTCACAAAGTGCTTTTCAAGTGAGCTCACATACACACACACTCACTATTTTTATTTCAAATTCAGAATTTATGCAACAAATTAATTTACTTTTAATAAAAGTTGTCAGCATTGCAATTCTCTTTGTACACTTTCACAAACTTGAATGGACGTATGGAACGTTTAAACACAATATAAGCAACGTCGGACTATAGTTCCAAGCATTATTTCTATATATATTAAAGGTGGTAATACCTAAGATTTTTGCATTAAAATATCCCAAAATCACAAGGCCAGTGTTATATATTTAGTTAAGATGATAACTTACAATATTCCAAATGTTTCAAGCAATGTTTAAATCGCGAGAAAATTGAGATTTTAACCAAGGAAACGGGGCGTGTGAGCAGGGGTGAGCTGGGAGTCGCCAGTCAATCGCGTCATATCTGCTGTTACCTCGGTTTCCGCTTCGTACTACGTGTAGTCCTGGACAAATGCGGAAGTTGCAGTTGTGCGTTGCGTCTATCAAGCAACAAACGTCAGCTTGTTTCGCGCATTTGTTACGGAATAAAGCAGAATTATTCTTTTCAATTATTCTCGTAATGTGAACTGTTGGCTGTAAAGGGGGTCGCACACTGCACGAGAAGAGCCGCGCCACGTCTAGGACAAAGTCTAGTATCGCACACCAGACGCGCATCTTCTATCAGTATATGGCCAGCAATATTGTTATGTTTAATGACATGAAAGGAAGATAATGTCTGTTCTATGTTATGATTGTACTGTACAATTAAATACAATCGTTGCTGAGTCTGCATTCTGAAAATTTTACCTCAGAACATCCGTTAACTGAATGAATTGAGAATCTCACCTGAAAAATCTAATAACATCAGTAATTGTCATTCAAGCAGCTGATTTCTGTAAATGAATGCAAAACTAAATGCATATTGCAGCATAGGGCGAAGTCAGGATACATTAGCTATGATTTGACTTCAAACCCTCTCCACCATAAGCTTCTGTCCAGTAACATCTGTGATAACTAATTTACTTTTAAACCTGACTTTTTCTTGCGGCTATTTCAGTTTAATGAAAAACAAGCATGTCATTAAACGCAACATTTATAGAAATTGAACTTTACCTCATCCGTGACAACTAATTTTCGGTTCCGTCTGACTGATTTATCCACGGTGGAGTTGAAAACAACAGTTCCCATTATTCCGTGCTCCTCCACGCCGTCATCAGGCAAAGCCGTTGTTGTTGTTTTGAATGTAGCGCCCTCTAACGACATGCCAATCTTAGGTATTGCAGCTTTAAGTTGCTCAAGTAAGTGGTCAAATATTTAACCATGTATTTATATTAAATCACAAACATTTTAAATTAAAACTTAAAATTGAAAAAGCTTGTTTTTCCTCAAGGAACTTGTTTTTGAACCTTGAGACGAGTGTTGTTCATTATGTCCTTGTTGAGGTAAATTGTAGTCTTCCTTGCTTAAATCCCAGGGCCCGTATTCATAAAGAATCTTAATGCAAAAAGTAGCTCCTAGTGACATGATTCTAAGAAAATTCCTAGAAATGTGGGCGTTTACTCTTAAAATTAAAGAAAAATTCCTAGTAAAGAAAAAAGTAATTCAGAAAGAATCTTAACCCTTAAAAGAGGTCTTAAGGTCAAAATTGTTAGGAGTACGGATGAGGACTTTTAAGAGGCTTAAGAGTTTCTTTAGCAGAGGAGAAAATGGCAGAAAAGACGATGAAGAGGGAGAAGAAATGTGTTGCAATAGACGGCAGTGAGTTAATAGACGATATATATATATATATATATAAACGAGATTGTGCATTAAATCTTATTAGAGACACGCAAATATCTCCGACACATCGCAATGCCATAACGCCAGAAATGAAAGTAGCCTAATCACTACATTAAGATATTTGGCAAATGGGAAAATGCAATAAAGCAGCAGTGATATGGGTCTGTCACAACTTCTGTAAACAGTGATCACACAAACAGTTACATCACTTTCAGAACCTCTTACTATGCCACCTTGTAGGCTCAAAAAAAAAACTGCATTAATGAATATAGTAGGCTTCCCTGATGTGCGCAAGCAGGGCAATGAACCATTAATAATTTGTGCTATAAGCTCCAACGTCTGCTTCTTGCTTTGTGCCGTGACACCCGGCCCAATTTTTTTTCTTTAATGATGGTCTTGTGTTCATCCACTAACTTGGGCTAACAGTAAACACTGTTCTTCTGTCCAGTTGGGCTTTCTCATCTTTCTCGTTTTTTATTCCATGTTTGCTATATTAAAACCAACATTCAAACCACCACTTAAATAGACAGCAATCAGTGTAATTGGAAAGAGTGGAACTTTTTTTTTTATCATTCTAAGCCAATCAAATACCTTAGGCTTAGGATATTAACAGCATGGTAAAAAAAGGATTTATGTATATACATAATGAATATAATGTGTGTGTGTATATGTGTGAGTAAACTCTATACTTAAAATTGCTCTTTTTTTCCCTTTTTGGACAACCAACCAATCACAGTCTTCAAAAGAGTGTGTCATACATAGCAATGGGGTCAGCCCCGCCTCCTCACTAAGATGAAAGTTTTTGTCTTTTCCTTACTCAGAGTTGCTCTCAGATCAGTCCCGAATCGCTCTTAAGTTAAGACTCCTACGTAAAAGTTTTTAAGCTAAATTAAGAGTTTTCTAAGAGGATTCTTAGAATCTTTATGAATACGGGCCCTGGTCTTAAAGTAAAAAGATGAAAAGTAGTATTTAATTAAATACATTTATGGTGAGATTAGCCTTCTACATTTAATGTAGTAATCTCACCATAAAAGTATTTAATTAAATCCTACTTTTCATCTTTTTTTTCTTTAAGACCGGGGTTTTAAACAAGGAAAATGTATTGAATTAAATGCATTTATGGTGAAACTACTACATTTCCAGGTCAATTTGTGTTCATTTTGACACAAACCGTGCACTGTCACTTTAATTTAGTGTTTGCAGCACAGCAAAAATAGACTCAGTGCAGAAAAGATCTCTGCACTGCTGTATGTGCGCACTGCAACTGGAACAGATCGACGGACTGCATCCGCGTGCAGTGTGAAAGCTCTAACCTGTTAACATGGGTATGAAAAAATATGCACTGCAAACGGAGTATGTTTGAAACGAGTGTTAGTTAAAACCGCGAGAAGCGTCTACTTTCACCTAAGCTTATGCTATTGGGTCAGAGGTCTCTCTTCTGAACGGAACTGGACTCGCTACGGCCGTTACCAGAAGCCAGTGATTATGATTTATAAAAGTTATAAATATGGATATTTTTCTCACAAAACGCATCACTTCTCTTCAGAAGGCCTTTCAGAAGGTACTTTTATGATGAACGGGCATCAAAATCAACTGTGGCATTTACTCCCATTATAAAGCTTGGGTATTTTCTTACTAGAACTCTGATTGTGTATGGCTGAAAGAAGGAAGTCACATGCACCTCAGATTGCTTGAGGGTGAGTAAATTATCATTTTTGGGTGAACCATCTCTAAAAACAAGTAGAAAACATGTACCTGATAAATTGAGGACAACATCAGTCAAGTGGTCCCCTGGCTGAAGATGGCTATATCGCTCAATGAACTCCGCAAGCGACAAGTCCACATTGAACTTGTGAGGGTACGGGTCTTCGGCTGTTCCCTTCAAGGCTTGAATGGCTTGAGAACGGATCTTGAAGTATTGCTGTATTAAAAACGAGAGAGGCAAGATAAATCAGTCACAACTGATTCTGAATTTGAGAGCCAGAAGTATGACTTCCATAATCAATACTCAACATACATTTGGGTCCAGGGTTTCCTCATCGGCCCCAAATGCATTTTGCTGAGGCTTGTCATTGGTCTCCTGTTCCTGCTGTTCTTTGACCTTGGCTTCCTTCTCAGCCGCCTTCTTCTCAGCTTTCATGCGCCTTTTCAACTCACTAAAGACATACAGGGTTAGAACGAAGATCAGACGTTGTGCGGAGAAACACTACTAGCATTGCTGTTGCGCGGCTGGCACATTCATGCTGTGGAAGTCTCTAACAAGCAATATTTTTTTAGTGACAAAAGGTTGGTCGCTTTTCGCATTAAATGGAAAGACCACCAACCTTTTGCCACTTCTCCAGCGACTTCCTTGAATAAGCAAAGGCAGGGTTTGCGAACTGGTAAGAGCAAACGTCTGCGCCCTGAACGCGTGCAGCCTGCATATTCTGACCAGAGTCAACATGATGCGAACGCCCTATTTGATGAATCAAAGAAAATAATTAGGGTCAGATTTATTGCACCCTTACAGAAACGTACCATGGTACAAGAATGATATTATACGGTGATAATATTAGCCTCCTATGGTATTAGTTATCACTGTCATAAATGCATAATAGTATCATTGTTTTTTTTGTTTAAATAAGGTTGATGGAAACACTTTACAATAAGGTCCCATTAGTTACATTATAAGTATGTGACAAACTGACATATACGCGCATATTAGCGCTTGTTCCCGCGGCTGTGTTCCCAGCAGGTATTCAGCGCAATACGCGTTGGTGACTAAAGAAATCTGTCGTATCTTTGCTTTGTGATTACCTCTAAAGCACATATACTAGTAACGTAAATTACGTAATCACGTTGATTCTGACGTTCAAATTTCCAGGATGGCTGTAGTAAGAAGAAAGTTATAAGCAAAGCAACATTTCTCTCGTGTTTGGCATCAAAAACCGCTATGAAGGGGAGTTTTTTTTGTTTCAAACCCAATACTTTTGAAAGATTATACATTTAACTTGAATTAGATAAAGTTTGGGATTGATTGTAACATTCGCATGTGTTTTTTTATGATCCGCAAGTGACGTTGTTGTCAAAAGCAGAATCAGCCAATCAATAATATTGGCTTCCAAAACTTCTCCCAGTTTTTAAAATAATCGTCAACTATTTTAGTAATCGTTTTGTTGACAGAATTGTCTGATTTTTAGCCAGAATAGTTACCCTGTCTTTTTAGATCTAGTGATGTAAATTAATCTCTTAAAATGAATTAATAATATTTTACTATTTAAATTGCTTGCCAGCATTAAGTCAAGAAATGCCCTACTAAAGAAACAATGAAATGCATGTGTCAATGCCAACTGACTAAAAATGTGAATAAAGATTTTATTTGAGAGGATTTTGATTTCATATGGAAAGATATGTGTAGATTGATGCTCTGGTTTCATCAGAAGAAGGGGTTAATAGAAATAATAAATGTGTATCTATTCCTTTTAAAAAGAGGTCATCTTAATCTTGTTGGGCTTTTAATTACCTACACTGTGGTGTTTGAATTATACAAATAGACCAAGAAATGTGGAAGTTATAATATTTTGAAGTGTTTAAGCAGAAGAGGTCACAGTTTTTCATTGTTTTATTGTTTTAATTAGGTACAAAAATGACCCCTAATTTCCAAATTTAAAAATGCCATAACTTTCTTAAATACTATCCATTTTTAAGGTATTTTTATTATCTATCATATGGTAATGATTATATATGAATTTTCTCATATATTTTTTGTCACATACCTATACATTAGTCTCAGTGAGTCAGTTAAAATAAATATGACTTTGTAGCTTATCTATGAAATATTATTAACAGATACAACTTTTGAATTTAAAATTAATAAATGTTACCAACATTAACGAAGAGTAATAAATGCTTTAGAAGTTTTCATTTTTAGGCCACGCTGTTAACTAATGTTAACAAAACCTTACTGTAAAATGTTACCATGTGAAGAAATTCTAGAATAATAATACAATTATGAAATACTTTCTCGTCGTGACAGATGAACCAGCTAAATTACACTAAAATGAGAGAGAGATAAAGATAGATAGAGAGAGCTGTCAACTGATATGATGTCCAATGAATCATTTGAATCGGTTCAATAATAAGAAACTCTTTAGCTGAATTCGAAACGGTATAAAAATGAAACCGACTTCTGTAGTAACGACTTAGTATCCTAGCATGCTAGTCAGAATTTCGCATTACCCGAAAAACGATAGTGAAAGCATTCAGACAATACTTGGACTGATAAGACGAAAAACAACATACTTTAATAGCCTAATCGCGGGGATGTTACAATAGGATATATTTACGAAGTCACGACGTAAAATAATTGTCGAATCGGTTCTTTGAAATACTGGGTAACGGAAAATTCTGACCTTTCATGAGCGAATACACGCCATTAGCTTTCTGTAGACCCGCTAAGGAATTATGGGGGATGAAGTTGTCATTTGAAGGAATACGTGCGATCAATTTGAAGATTTATGAGCTTAAACGAGATTCACGAGGATCCTGGCGAGAGAATTATCGGCACAAACACTATACAAGGTGAATAGGAATCAACAAACTCTTGTCAGTCAATCGCGTTCACGCGGATCGAACCACGTTGCCCAACACGCGTTTAACCCGAATCTCACAGCAGTGAAAGTCACGCTAAGCCACAAAAGCAAACGTATGTTTAGCGTTTCGTTCAGGATAAGCATAATCGCTGTAATGGTATAAATATGTATGTACTTTTTGCTGAGTTTGTCTCCCTCCACGACAGCTCCGTCTGCCATCTTCTTCACCGCGCTCTTCCGCTAAACACACACCACACACACAGTGGTGACAGAGACTGAAGCTAGATATACAACACAACTGCAATAAACTAGCTAATGTTCAACCACATTTCAGTGTAAAAGTACCGTTGCTTGGAGTTGCATCAGTCACTATCTCTTCTAATTATTATTTTTTAATAATATTAAAACGAATAACAAAATATTACACAAACTAATAGTTAAATGGTGGTTCATTGTTAAATTATGAAACTGTAAAATATAAATAAATATAAACAAAAAAGAACAAATAATAAAACACACACACATATAGAACCCAATTGTATTAGCCTACATGGTCACTTCCACTTTTGAAATTTTCTGTCATGTTGCATCAGTTATTGTAATTCTACTATTTCACCCATTAAATTTGAGGCACAAATAACCCACCTATTATTGTGATTTAAATTTATGAAATGTATCAGTATTTAACCTGTTAATATTTAATTCTGTGAATTTTTTATGTTTTTAAAAAAGTCTCTTCTGCTCACCAAGGCTGCATTTTTTTTATAAAAAAATACACAAACACAGTAATATTGTGAAATATTATAACAATTTAAAATGACTTTTTTTATGTTAATATATATTAAAATATAATTTATTCCTCTGAAAAAAAGCTGAATTTTCAGCATCATTACTCCAGTCTTCCGTTGTTGTTTCTTAATGATTTACTAACTTGTATCGTATTTGACTGATAAAACCATAGTTATACCACGGTTTAGAGACATGGTCTAGTCTGTCTTGTCATTTTTAGGTGACTGAATGAAGTGCAATGAAGAAACAGAATCTGTTGGCTGAGAGCAGTGACCTCTATCGCTTAGAAAACCTTACTGCAGTTCTCTTTCATTACAAACACAGGAAATATGAATACAAATAATCAAGTATTACTACTGTAATTATTATTAGTTATTAGTATTAATAGTTGAAGAGTTCAGATGCAAAAGCCTCTAAATGCCATTTGAAATTTTCTTCTAAAATGACAATTTTTATCAAGCTTGTATATTTAAGTTCAGTAATTTCACTTAAATGACAATTAAAAGGTAATCTTCATTGCCATTTAAGTGAAATTACTGAACTTAAATATACAAGCTTGATAAAAATGGTCATTTTAGAAGAAAATTTCAAATGGCATTTAGAGGCTTTTGCATCTGAACTCTTCAGTTAGTTAATCCTAACTTCAATTTAAATAACCTTTTTTTCCTTTTAGGCCAATCACAGCCACTTTAACATGCAGGTGGAAAGAAAATAAAATAGAATCATTTCCGTGGGTCTAGTCTTTGCATGATCTGTTTGTTTGAGTTTTTCAGAACCAAATTAATGATTGACAACAAGAGCACAATTCGGTAATTACTTTTATTGTACCTATTTTTATTGATACACAGCCGCAAAACATTTACGGGAAAATAGCTGCAAGAGTAAAAATGCCAAATTTTTTTGTAGCCTTAAGTGTCACAATTATATCAGATGTAATATGTTATCATCACAACAGAAACTTCCAAATCATACAACACAATAGAGCAAACTGACACATAAAAGTATATTGCCATAAGACTTACATAATATTGACATTCTTTATGGCACATTAGGAATTCTCATACATTATTAAGCAGCAGAACCGATTAATAAGCATTTAGATTAAATAAAAGAATTGGGTTGTTTGTGAATAATATTGCATATTCTTGATCTAGTCAATTTAAAGGTGCAGTAAGCAATTTCTGAGAAACACTGTTAAAATTGGTTCAGACTGAGCAGCTTGTAGTTCAAGTGGCCAGCGGTAGTAGGTGTGTCCACTCATGATGGGGAGAAGAGTGAGCCAATTAGCAGCAGGGGGTGTGTCCACTCATGATGGGAGGAGAGAGTGAGCCAATCAGCAGTAAGGGGTGTGTCCACTCATGATGGGGGAGGAGAGAGAGCCAATAAGCAGTAAGGGGTGTGTCCACTCATGATGGGGGAGGAGAGAGAGTGAGCCAATAGGCAGTAAGGGGTGTGTCCACTCATAATGGGGGAGGAGAGACAGTGAGCCAATCAGCAGTAAGGGGTGTGTCCACTCATGATGGGGGAGGAGAGAGTGAGCCAATAGGCAGTAAGGGGTGTGTCCACTCATAATGGGGGAGGAGAGACAGTGAGCCAATCAGCAGTAAGGGGTGTGTCCACTCACTGCTTTCAAATATCATCAGTGTTCAACAATAGCTCTCAGAAATTGCTTACTGCACCTTTAAAGTGAAACACACAGCATAGCCTACGTATCCACTGTGATAGCCAATAAGCAGTAAGGGGTGTGTCCACTCATAATGGGGGAGGAGAGAGAGTGAGCCAATCAGCAGTAAGGGGTGTGTCCACTCATGATGGGGAGGAGAGAGTGAGCCAATAAGCAGTAAGGGGTGTGTCCACTCATAATGGGGAGGAGAGAGAGTGAGCCAATAGGCAGTAAGGGGTGTGTCCACTCATGATGGGGGAGGAGAGAGTGAGCCAATAGGCAGTAAGGGGTGTGTCCACTCATGATGGGGAGGAGAGAGTGAGCCAATAGGCAGTAAGGGGTGTGTCCACTCATAATGGGGAGGAGAGACAGTGAGCCAATCAGCAGTAAGGGGTGTGTCCACTCATGATGGGGGAGGAGAGAGAGTGAGCCAATAGGCAGTAAGGGGTGTGTCCACTCATGATGGGGGAGGAGAGACAGTGAGCCAATCAGCAGTAAGGGGTGTGTCCACTCATGATGGGGGAGGAGAGAGAGTGAGCCAATAGGCAGTAAGGGGTGTGTCCACTCATAATGGGGAGGAGAGACAGTGAGCCAATTAGCAGTAAGGGGTGTGTCCACTCACTGCTTTCAAATATCATCAGTGTTCAACAATAGCTCTCAGAAATTGCTTACTGCACCTTTAAAGTGAAACACACAGCATAGCCTACGTATCCACTGTGGAACAAATTTCAAAGGGGAGTGGTTTCATGACCAGTCAAAATAGGCAATGGCCAGGAAATAATCTGCTTTTAACTCAGAAGGCACGGCTAATTGCTGTATATTTACCACGTCATTCAACCAATTAAAAAAATTAATTGGTTTTAGTCTATTTAGAGGCACATTGTTTGTTATTAATTTTTTGACTGGGATGAGTAGGAAGAATGTGTCAGAATATAAAATAAATGTGATATGCAAATCCTCACTTGCAATATTGAACTGACGTTTATTATATTTTAAAGAAAAAACACTTACACACTTGTGTTCCTATTACATTTTGTTGAATTTCTTTTAATTTATAAATATTTACTTTTAAATTATAAATGTTATTGCACCCAAAATAGATGATTAGTTTGCTAAATTGAACTATAAATAATTTATAATTGGTCCCAAGAATCATACAATATAGAATTTTTAGGGGCAATGTTTGTTTATATGGCTTATATTTCCCAAAAGATTGATGAAATCATTATAGGAATTATATTTAAGTAATCGCCGAAACGCTGTGCATTATAATAATGATTCTCAACAAGTCTCTATAGCCTAAACATGATGTTACAATAGTATATGGGATACACACACAAATACACACACACATTGTTTTTTAGATTTGACATAAAAGAAACAAAAGCTATACATATGAAATATGTTATAATTATGCATTCTAATTGAAATCTATTAGACATTGATTCTAATTGTGAAAATTCTTGAGACACAAAAATAAATACTTTCTAAAAAGAGGTAGGGTGAAAAAGTAAATATTCACATAAATATTGATTATGGAAAAATATTACAGCTAGTATTGTACAGAGATGAAGACTTTTTTCCATTTCCCGTTCACAGTTCTTTCCCATGCAGAGATATAAAAAAGCACCCCTCAAGCAAAACTTCTCCCAAAAAAAGGAAAAAAAAGATCAAATCGTCTCTACTAAAAAGTAGGCATAAAAATCACCCAAATTTCTGAGAAAAGAAAATAGTCAAAAAAAATTGACATTTAATACCAAACATAGCAGGCTCAAATGAGCCATTTCTGTAACATTACAGAGAACAGCTCCCTCATAATGTATATAGTTTCACCCTCATGCTAACAACAAAACAATCTGCCAACTAATGTCACATCAGCCTAATATTAAGCACACAAACTAGTTTGGCAGCTTTACATTATGTCTAACACTAGAACACATACATGAGCTTGATATTACCAGAAATATATAGCTCATAATGTTCTCTACATTCAAAACAAACTCACTTCAAAACCGAATACATGAACAACCAACTGAGCCACAAAACTGACCAATGTTCGATAAAAGTAGATAAAATATTGGTTTCGACATGACGACGGCTTTAACATTTTAGGTGATTGACAAAAACGATTTCTGCTACCAAAGATAAAAGGTTGCTTCCCCAGCATTTATAGCGTTTGTATTTACTGTATATTCAGAGAACCTATCGATAATACTGGTTGGACACTGCCTTCTAATTTGCCCCCCCAAAATGCAATCAGCCCTGTTCCAGCGTACCAGACACTGGTAAACTAAATAAAATAACCTACCACGATGACATAATGATTTGAGCATCAACTGTCAATATTTTAGAATCATTATAAGAATAAATTTAATAATGACAAACTTTTAGAGGTATAATCAGAAAATATGTCACACATACACATATATATAGGAGAACTCAGACATGCAAAACATAGATACCAATCGAACTATGATGGCAAGAAATGACTTGTGTAAACCAAAATCAAAAATAAATATCAGAGGCTTTGTTTTTTTAGATTACTGATAACTACTTGCTTGATTTTAAACCAGGAATGTGCATTTCTAAATGCTAGCACTGTACGGATTAGTCTAAAAACACAGAAATGAAAGACAGTAGAATTATGTATTCAGTAAACATGGTTGGTTTGAGATAGAAAGCTTGATGAAATGTCAATGAGTCAGGAATAACTAACCACACTGAAAACATACATAAAGTGCTAGAAGGAAAATGCCAAAACACATTTGTTTTCTCACTTATATTCTAAGTGAATGTACATATTCTACACAATTTATTTTCCCATTTGACTAAAAAGAATTTTCCAAAAGAAAAATAGCTTATACTCAAGTGTGTCAGAGAAAAAGGTATTAATGAGCGTTTACAAAAAATATAAATGTCACTGCAGACTGCTTCTATCAGGCATTCTTGATTATTCGTTTAGTTTACAGCTAAAAACAGACATCTCATGAGTCCTGATCTTCCCAAAATGCTCTCTCCGTCACTGTAAAAAAAGGGCTACCCTTTTAGTTCCTTAGACTGCCACACCAACAAAACCCTTTTGAGAGTCTCTAGGTTTCTAGGTGCCTAACATATCCTATTGTGTACTTAAGGAACTTCAACAACTGCATTGAAGCCTTAATTTATGATGGGGCTACTGCAGAACAAATTACAGTCTTTATAACATATGTAAGATCCATGGAAAACTGCCCTTGAGGTTCTCCATTTTGCCTAAGAATTTCAGGTCAGAATCTGTATACCATGGTTATGGTGATGATTATTCAAGAGATTTTGCCAAATCTTTCAACAGGCGAGTCTACTGTCTTAGTGTAGAATGAAATAAAAGTTAATGGCCTGCTCTTGCTATAAGGGGTATGATCAAAGTGTCTCCAATCCAATATTTTTGCCATATCCAAAATAAAGGATACCAAAATATCCAATATGTGTGCAAGAAATATCAACAATCATATATGGAATGGAGATATTGGGCAGCTTATCCTTGAAGACCCTAGTAGGAGTGGGAAATGTTATTGCCTTGCTCCTGTAGGCTCACCAGAAGATCGTCAATCTTCTCCATGTTCTGAGAGGTCGTCAAGGTGCTCGGCACATTTCCAGGGTCTGGCAATGACTGCCCAAGTAAAGACTGGATTTGCCCCTCACTCTCTTGCTGTCTCTGTCCAGACTGACTGATGGCAATGATCTGATCAGATAGTGTAGATCCCGGGCTGTTCATTAGCTGACGGCACTCTGCAGGAAAGAAATCATTAGAATGAGTTACTGTACAACTCTGACAAACTAGTCTAACACTGCCTTACCATTCTGGATCTCAAAAAGGAAGAGGTCGGGCTGCTGATTCCGGTTGGGCTGGTTGAGGTTTCCACCCATTGTAGTCTGAAAGAGTTGACCAGGCTGTTGTACTGGAGAGGAAGTGCTGGTTTGGATTCCAGTTACATCACTCTGTGGTGCAAAAAGGGTTTCTTGAGAAGCCATCCCCCCTTGCATGTTGGACTGGGCCATGAAGAGGTTTACAGACTGTGAAGGACCTGTACCAGAACTTGGTGCCAACTGCATTGGTTGCTGGTCTTGGAAAATTGGCTTATTCGAGGACGGGTTGACCACCATAGTAGTCTGATCCTGAAATGTCATGGGTTTAGATGACTCCTGCTGCCTGACTGTAACCATGCCGGCCTGAGAGAAGGGAAGGGAAGTGTTCTGTTGTTCTGGAGAAGCAAGGCTGCTGTTGTTCATCGATCCAATCTGAACTTGTCCACCGAATAACATATTTGAAGTTTGCTCTTGTGTTACTGGAGAATTTAAGGACCCAAGAAGTAGACCAGCCTGCTGTTGCTGACCAGGAGAGAGTTTGCTTGGTGATTGGGAGATACTCTGAAACATGGAGCCAGGTTGGGCATGCTGCGGTGACTGCTGCTGCTCCATCGGAGTGCCTTGCTGAATGGGGGACAGTTGGGTTGGAGTCTGAAATACAGATGGGGCCTCGAGAGTTCCCTGCATAGAAGTGAGGAAAGCCAGTTGCCGTGGCTGGCTGGCATTAACGGTAAGTTGACTTGGTACAGCATTCTGGGAAAGAAACATACTGGTTGCAGAGGACTGAGCTTCTACAGACATGGTAGACCCACTGAGAACATTGAGATTGCTTTGGAAAAGGGAAGCTTGGACCTGATCCTGGTTGGGCGAGGTCTTCTGTGTGTGGAAAAGAGCCTCCTGTGGGCTTTGGGCTTCAGTCATGGCCGTCGGATTGTGAAACAGGGAAGGTGAGGAATGACTGGGTTGCTGTTGAAGAAAGCCAGTTGCTTGTTGAAACAAGGTTGCTTGCTGTTGTTGTTGTGATGGGGTTTGCTGGAAGAGGGAATTTCCATTCTGCACGATTCCCTGGGAAGAGCTCTGTTGCTCCGAACTACAATGAATCTGAACCTGGGGCTGAAAAAGCTGATGTTGTAGGTTCTCCAGAGTTTGCTGCTGCTGCTGCAGCTGGATTTGCTGCTCTTGTTGCTGGATGTGCTGCTGCTGTTGCTGAATTTGCTGCTGCTGTTGTTGGATTTGCTGCTGCTGTTGTTGGATTTGTTGATGCTGCTGTTGAAGTTGATGTTGTCGTTGCTTTGACATTGAATTCTCATTCTGGAGTTGGATGTTGCAGAATCCCTTCGCTTGCAGCTGCCGCACAGCCTGCTCTAGTTGTGCCACCTCATCTGGAGGTAGAAGGGAGAGCTGTTGCTGTGGGTTGTCATCCATCTGGGACAAACCCACCACTGATCCGCCAGTGTTGCCTGATCTCTCCTGTCCAAGACTGTCTCTGTGTTCCAAGAGGAATGGCTGAACTCCTTGCTGGAGAAGAGATTTATTAGGCACGTGGAAAGAGCCGCTGGATGCAAGATTATGTTCCTGGATGGTGCTGAATGGTTCCTTGTTAGAAAAGACAGAATTCGGAGATTGATCCTGTTCTCTTGTTTGGTGTGCCAGCGGACTGGAAAATTTGCAATTATTGGTGGAGATCTCAGTACTCCTGTCTAAGGCTTGCTGAGCTGAATTGATGACTTCAGAGGTCTGTTGGGTTTAACATAGGCATTAATCAAATTATATGGAAATGCTTGATGTTGATTTATTGGGGTGATTTCTGTCTCATGATTTATACAAACCTTGAAGGCCGAGGGATTACTAGAGACCTCCATTGGTGTGGCCTCTTCTCGTTTAACAAGAGGCAAAACCGGCGTCATCAAGGCAGTATCGATTACTGTATGAACAACAGACAGAAGGCCAATGACTCTTCCATTTCAGGAAATACCCTGGCACTCATAGCGCAATATCACGTTATGCTAATTGTCACATGTTTGCTCACCTTTTATTTGCTCAAAACAACAAGGTGTCACTGGAGGCAAGACTTCCTTTTTCACAGAGGAATCAACAGCTGAAAAAATGTATAAAAAATGTGTGATTTTTCTAATTGGTAAACCGTTCTAGCACAGTGTTTCCCAACCCTGTTCCTGGAAGCACACCAACAGTACACATTTTCAAACTGTTCCAATTCAATTACAACTGATTCAACTCATCAGCTCATAGAGACTCCAAGGGCCCTATTTTAACGATCTAAGGCCCCGTCCACACTACTGCGTTTCGTTTAAAAACGGAGACCTTTTGTGACGTTCGCACCTCCGTCCAGACTAAAACGGGAAAAACGAAGACCTAAAACGGAGAAGTTTAGAAACGCTGCAGCTGCGTTTTGATTTTGAATCTCCGGAGGGCATTTTAATGTGGACGAGACAAAACGGAGGACTTCAGAAACGCTGACGCAGAGGCTGATGCTCGGCTCTATGATTGGGTGTTATCAGTCATGACGTATCCTTCCTGATTCGTCAATCACTGTTTACACCGGCACGCGCATGCCCAGTGTTGGTGAATGATCACGTGATCTGCATTTTCAGTCATTTTAATGTGGACTAAGATCATTTCTTAATACGCAGATAAAACGCTGGTGTGGACGGAGATCGTATTCGTTTTAATTCTCCGTTTTTAAACGAAAACGCAGTAGTGTGGACGGGGCCTAAAACGCAAGTAGCAAGCGCAAAGCGCAAGTAACTTTGTGGGCGGGTCTTAGGTGCTGTTGCTATCTTACCGGCGAGATAAATGACACTTGCGCCCGACGCAAATCTAAAAGTGGTTGGTCTGAAGTAGCTTCATTATTCATAGGTGTGGTTTGGGCATAACAGAAACAAACCAATAAGAGCGTCATATCACATTCCCTTTAAGATCGTGATGAACGAGGTGCGCTTGTTCTACTGGCGCAATTGTTTTCTGGAACTGCAAAATAGCCCTAGGGGTTGTTTGCGCTAAAACACGCCTCCTTTTTGCGCCAACCCGCCCAGGGAGCACAAGTTCATTTCCTAGTTTACAGACGTGCGTCTATGCAGGAAAAAAGCCATAGGGTGCAAATAGGAATGATAAATGCGTCAGTGTATAAAGTCATTTGCGCCGGGTGGAAGATAGGGCCCCAAGACCTAATATAAATGGGTCAGATAAGGGAGACGCCCAAAATGTGTTCTGTTGGTGTGGCTCCAGGAATGGGGTTGGGAAACGGGGTGGAGATTAAACTGACCTGGCTCTGGAGTGTACGTAAATGGTTGAACATCATGGGATCGTCCGGCATTTGTAACAACATAGATACCAACAGATACAGGAGATGTGATAGCTTCATTCTGATATGGAGGAACTTTGACAATAATGTGATTCTAAAAGGGGAGAAAGTCAAAGATTAAAAGATAAGATCTTTTTTAATCAGAACATTATGGTGGTTGTGAAGTGTTGGAAGACTATCAGACTATTTTATATATTTCACTCAAACCACCTGAAATAAAATCTGATTTCATTCTGACCATGCATTTTGTTGCAATTTCAACACTAGCCATTTTTTGATACATTTGTGTAAATTATTGTCCCTTTGCATTAGTATAATATGGCAGTACATAAAGTATTAAAAAAACATTGAAAATGACTAAAATCACTTCTGACATTTCAGGACAAGTCACTGCAAAACAGATCTATTTAAATCACTAGCTCAAAAAAAACTAAAAAGTTTATTGCGTACTGTTTTGTGTATTTAGGTCATCAATCTGCCGTTCTTTCCATATTCATGTCAGGCAACAATTGGGGACACTGATGTCTGTGACCTGTGCAAAGCTGCCTCTATTTTTGCATTGCTTGATCATCCCACACAGTCAAATAATAGACACAGCAGATGCTATGGCTTACCTGATGGAAAAACTCCATGTCAATGTCAGCCTCTGCCTTCCAGGACTTATCATCTGCTACAATCAAACAGGCAGAGGTTAAACAGTGCAAGTGTTATGCGGGAAAAGCTGCACAGAGAAGACTACGACACCTTGAACATGCAAGTATACCTGAAGCATTACCCTGAAATATGACCTTGGTTCCTTTGAGAAAGTTTTTTCCAATTATAAAGACTTCATTCCCGCCTTTAACAGAACAACTGTGTAAACTCTTCTTGAGAATCTCAGGTACTCCGGCAGGCTGGGCTATAAAAACAGAACCAGAGAAAGAGAGAAACAATACATTAGGATACACAGCTAAGTAACAATATTTCTGTGCAGCCAGACTGATCTGATGAAATGGCGTATGTATGACACAATTCGTATTTCCATTTTTGGCGTGCTATCAACACGCATAATCGCTTTTCAGCGTCAGCGTGTTTATGAACGCCATTGACTTAACGTTACATTACTGTATATATAAATACATGACCTACCCCAACCCCATCCCTAAACCTACCCGTCACTGGGGTTAATACCATTTATGAGTCTTCCCCTACCATCCTAGGAAAAAAAATATCGCTTCCCAGATGTAGATCTACATTTTGCTTCGTTTCGCTTGGACATTTAATGGCGTAGACATACACGCATACACGCGGATAGCTCAAAATGCGTATAGATAACAAGCCACTTGACTTGAAAATGGCGTGTATGTTTACGCAAAAGTCATGATGTCATGTTGGTGCAGCAGACCATGACTAAAAATGTTGTTTCAGCACATCTGACATTACATGTGGGTCAACAAATCCATACAGCAAAATCAGCCTCTGACTAGTGGAAAACCTGCATACTTTAACCTTGTATCCACACAAGGAAACTAGGAATGGACACTTATTATATGCTGGTATTGCATAACCAGAAGTGCATTTGACTACAAAAGCAGGCAAGGAGGTACAGTTGCTTCTTAAGAGTTAAATTATAAGCGAATTACATCTTGTCAATACTGCAAAATAATTATTTTCTTAGTATTTTTGTCTTGTATCCGGTTAAAATATCAAAAAATAAATGAAGTAGTAAAATGCCATAAGATATTATGTCTTGTCCCCATCGGCAGATCATTTTGCTTGTTTTAAGCAAAAATAATTTGTTTTACATAATTCTCATTCAATTATTCCATCCTAATATTATATTAGCCTGGATGCCAGCCCAAACTCCGCCCACAACATTTTTTGGTCAGGAAGTTCGGTCTGGACTCGAATCCATTGAGGAGTAATTATGATCAGGCAAAAAATGATCGGGCCAATCAGATTGCCAGGGCGGGCTTTATACGATGATGAACAGGTGATCTGCAGGGACGTAATCATCACGTTATCAAAGAGTGCTAACAGGTTTCCCTCAGAGATGACTGCAGCTGGAGAATTGAGATGTTTAGATTCCGCTGTCGCGTCTGTTTTAAAATGAATCGACAGAGCATTCATTTTAATAGACAAACAGAAAACTGCAATCAAGGCATTTGTCAATCGGAAAGATATTCGGCAAAAGTGTAACTTATCAGCTGGCTCTGACGGTCACTAAGTTATGAAGATGGGACGTAATGAAAAGCCTGTGGTCGTTGTGGTTTCACCTTTGGTCGCACTCATGAAGGACCAAGTGAAAGAAGCAACACTCGTTATTTTACTTCTAAAATAAGTAAGTTCTGTGGTTGACTATGCTATGCAAAGTATTTTACTTACTGTGTTGCTCTGATTGGTTTTAGGTCTGTCCGACTATCCAACTGAGTACAGACTTTTTTTTCCTGGTTCGGTTAAGACACGCCTCATAATCAAAGCCCAATGGAGTGGTATCAGACTCATTTTCTGACCAGAATATGAGTATGACTAAGTCAGGCTACTATTATATTGTCTACTTCAGTGTTAACTGTTTCTTTAGCATTTCACGCCACATTTTTAAGAAATTGTGTCAATGCAACAACACCTCTAGAGAAATTATTGCTCTTAATGATAAGAACTGATAAGAATGTAAATGCGTACCTTGAAATGCAATGTAAGTCGCTTTGGATAAAAGCGTCTGCCAAAATGCATAAATGTAAATGTAATGAACAACAACCCTGGCAAATGTCTTTTCTGTCCTTACTAACACAATGAGGGATAAATCAAAACCATTTTCTGTGGTAATTGACAGAACGCTACAGATGGTGTCAGTAGAACTTAAGTTGTAATCAACCGGGAACATTTGCTGGCGACACAGAAATTCAATTTCAGTACAATTCATCACAGTAAGCACCTGATGTTCTGCCTAATACTCATTCTCCCTCCTTTTTTTGGCTCTATGGCTTTAATAATATAAACATTCATTATCCCCCTGTCTAATCCCAACCTCTCCTATGTGATGAGAGCACCAGCTGGGCTCGCCAGCAGGGAGATGCTATGAATAACCCAAAGCCACTCACTGCACAGTATGGGAGACGACGAGGTCTGTAACGTGAGCACAGAGCCATCGGGGCGTGGGATGTTGACTCGAAACACCAGTCTGGCACGGGTACTCTTCTTCTTAGATCCAGCCACCCCAATACGGGCCTCCACATCGGCATTCCTGAGCTTCAGGATCCCCACGCAATCTACACTGTAAAGACACCCGACTGTCAGCTGGTCATCATCAATATCAATCCTTCCAACCACATGTGATCAATACAGCCTCTGGATTGGAAAACTGGAGATTGTTCTTTTTGAATATTCAGTTTAACCCCTTTGCTGTCACCCCCTTTTGAGAATGGGGGTTAAAATGCACTATTCAAACTTAAATGGTTGTAATTCAAGAATGCTTTGGAATATATATACCCAAGTTTGGTCTTGTTTTAAAGAAGACACTCAGCAGATTATTGCTGAAGTGAAAACACTTCAAAATATGAAAGTATGAAACAGTTATGGAAGTTTAAATTTACAGTAAATCAAATATATTGTACTATATATTTTTTATTTTATATAAAATATGTATTTTACAAAATATTTTTACTATAAAATTACTATAAAATCAAAGCCATAAATCTAACCAAGTTATGTTCCAAATTTGAAGTTGATATCACAAAAATTGAAGTTCCCATGAGATTTTGTTTAGGCGTAGTACCATAAATAGCCACCGGGTGCCATTGAATTCCATTGAATTTAGTTGTATACATTCTGCCTTCACAAATTAATACATTTCTGTCCAAATATCAGTTCTGTCACAAAATTAAGAACTTTGAGACTCAGACCTTTCTGACAATATGTGTTTTGTCAAGATTAGAAAAGGTTTTGATCAGATTATGAAATATAATGATGCCCAAAAGGGGAGGAGCCTGATAAAATAAGCACCGTTTCTATGGTAACGCAACATTCAATTATAAAACGGTTTTCACAGGATCAATTCTGAGTTTATAAGCTTTCAAATGATACCTAATTTATGATAACTACTCGAATATTTGATATAATAAAAAAGATATAATTAAAAAAATAATATTATATTTTAGAGGATAATAAATACGTATTATAATTTTTAGAGGATAATATTATACTATAATTTTTTTAATTTTTTATTGAAAAATATTAGATTATTTGTTTTATTATTAACTTTTAGCATAAAAACAGAATTTGCAATCATTAAAAGTCGATCAATCGTCTTTTTGTGACAAAGGTCAGAACTCCTGTTATGAGGCAGATTTTTTAGAGGTGCACTCTTGTCAAAAATTCATCGGTTACTCTTCCTACATAATTTGTAGCAAAAAAAACAGCAGTCAAATATCTATTTAGGAGTCTTAGACCTTTCCAACGATATATAGTTTGTCATAATTAGATTAGGATTTAATAGTAATAAATCAAAGTAAAGTTAGGCGTCCCGTATACAGGACGGTGACAGTTAAGGGGTTAAAGTTTAATGAACAATTCAACATGGAGTGCAATTCTACTAGCTGACACGGTTACATACGCCAGAGTCATGTTGCTGCTGAGATCCAGAGGCACTTCGATGACAGTCGTGCCTTCAATGTCCACTTCCTTACAGGCAGTTGTGTTCCGGCCTGTAACTCTGCAAGCCTGGTAGAACCCATGGGGTTTCACACGTCCAGCATCATTGGCCACAAAAATCTGCAGGACCACTGACTCCTTCACACCCTCAAGCTGCGAGGATCAAGAAACGTGTGGTTAACAGAGTAAAAATGCATACATCAATAGGGAAAAGTGAGAAGAGAACCATTTCATAAGACTCATCTTAAAGGAGTAGTTCACTTTTTAAAAAACTTTTGCCGATAATTTACTCACCCCCATGTCATTCGAGATGTCCATGTCTTTCTTTCTTCAGTCGAAAAGAAATTAAGGTTTTTGATGAAAACATTCCAGGATTTTCTCTATATAATGGACTTCACTGGGAACCAAACGGTTCAAGGTCCAAAATACAGTTTGAAGGGCTTTAAACGATTCCAGACGATGAATAAGGGTCTTATCAAGCGAAACGATCGCTCATTTAATAAATAAATAACAAGGTTTAAGTTTTATAAGCTCAAATGCTCGCCTTGCTCTGTTCTGTGATGTGTGTTTGTGACTCTCCTGTTCAAACCTTTTTCTGAGTCAATTCGTTCATTTCTTTCATTGAATGAACCAAATGATTAAAAAAAAGATTCGTTCAGTTTGATGAATAAGTTCGAATGGGAGAGTCATGAACGTGCATCACAGAACAGAGCAAGGCGACCATTTGAGCTTATAAAACTTAAACTTAGTTATTATTTTTTTTTAAATGAGCGATCGTTTCACTTGATAAGACCCTTATTCATCGTCTGGAATCATTTAAAGCCCTTTGAACAGTTTGCAGTTTGCACCGAAACTGTCTTTTGGATCTTAAACCGTTTGGTTACCAGTAAAGTGTATTATATAGAGGAAAATCCTGGAATGTTTTCATCAGAAACCTTAATTTCTTTTCGACTGAAGACAGAAAGACATGGACATTTTGGATGACACGGGGTGAGTAAATTATCAGCAAAAGTGTTTTTTAAAGTGAACTACTCCTTTAAAGGGAGATTCATTTGTGTTGCAACTTTCCCTAATGAGACAACAACTGTAGGTAACTGTAAGTCTGTGTTACACACCTTGATAGTAGGGAAACCCTGCTGTGTTCGGTCTTTCACAGACCCACGGCTGCCTTCGGTCAGGTAACGCGCTCTATGCTGAGTCTCGGGCTGCACCACAATCTTCAGTTCTTTCCCTTCACTTTTCTGAGGATACTGACAAGACAGTATCCCGCCTTTGAGAACAGATGCTTGAGGTCCATCAGAGCTATGAAACAAGGATCGTTGGTGAACATCAGTTGAAAGATAATTGGGGTTTTTGTACCTTTAGTTCATCAAAAAATTCAACTTCTGTCAACACTCACTCAATCACTCACTCCATAGTTAGATGTTCATCTATTTTTTTTTTAAATCATACTGGTTTTAGATGGTTCAGAGAACAATCAAAAGTAATGTTTACAAAATTATAAAATTGAGCATTCCTTAATGTTGTCTCTAACATTCACAGAAGTATGAAAACCTATATCTTAAAAAAAAAGTTTAAAAAAATCAGAGAACATTCAGAAAGTTTTCACAACTTAATGGGGAACAAACATTCTTCCAATATGTTAATTAAATGTTTGTTGGATGGTCTTTAATAACTTTCTAAAAGTGTTTGCACAAAAACATTATTTACATAATTTACAAAAATTTCAGTCAGACTTTCATCTAACAGTGTCTGGGCCACTTCGGTCAGAACTGACTAAAAAAATGCACTCAGGCGCGCGGGAAGCTGTTTCAGGCGAGGGGGGCTGAGGGCTGGGTTGAAAAATATGACGTCATTATGACAAAAAACATGAAATTTCTCTATACAGTATACGTTACGTGTTGTAGCCAATAAAGTAAATATATTTAGTATAATATTTGTTTAAATATTATAGACTGTTTTTTTTTATTTAATCAATGTTGATTATGAAAGTGAGCATGCAGCATGAGAAAGATGCATCATGAGAGACATGATTTTAACCACTCACTTCATTGACTGCGTTTACATGCAGCCAATAACCCGTTCAAAACCGGGATATTAGCAATAACCCGGTCGCGAACGGCCATGTAAACACCGGCAAAAACCCGAAAATGCTCATATCCCGGATTTTAAAAACCAGGATATTATACCTGGGGTACCCCTTTTCTAACCCGAATTTTTGGTCATGTAAACGCGTATCGGCATATCCCCATAGTGTTTGGTGTTCTGCGCATGTTCTATTCGCAAGGAATCTTGGTCTTTTGAGTAGAGAAACTTTTGGCGCATACAAAAATCCGCGTGCAGTATACCGGAAGTAAATATGGCGAGACACAGCACAGCATACTTTTGGAGCGAGCTCAGTAACGTTACCAGCATCACAGCGCAAACAAAGGCGATTGCTATCTGCCCCGAACTATTCATTATCCGCATGCTGCTGTTGTTGTTGTCTTTGGATACAGGAAGAAGAATCGGAAATGACGCATTTTGAGTCTTAAGGTTGTCCGTACGTCTAGACGCAAAACGCGCGTCGCCGTTTACATCGGGATATTGCAGTTCCATGTATACAGGAGAAACTCTCTCAGCTAACGCATGTAAACGGGTTGTCCCTAATGTTTCAGAAACCCGAAAAGTGACCTTAACCTGACCATAACCTGAAAATTGTCTGCATGTAAACGTAGTCATTGTGTTTTGTTTTGTAGAAACTCTTTTTAAAAGATTTTCGTTTAACATAAATATCCTAATTTTGATCAATGTGTTATCAACTAATTGCCTGTAATTAATAAATAAGAAGCAAATATCTAGCAGAATAATAAGGCGCTGGCACAATCGCTTGCATTGCACGTGAACTTGGGGCGCCGAAACTCAGCTTGTGCCTACGCTGTCCATTGATCACGCTTCATCAATAATCAATCACGTAAAATGAGAGGCCAAACACAAATATCACTGTGTCAAATAAAATGTTTTATTTATGATAATAGTGATTGTCGGATCGAGATTGGATGCCTGCTTCCCTTGGCATCCGGTAGAAAACGCCACTGAGATAATATGTGAGAACAGTAATTAATAATATGACAGTTACATTTTTATTTTTCAGAAATGATCTGTCATGTTGTCATATGTCTGTCAAATTATCTGTCATATCTGTCATATTGAAATTATCTGTCATAATGTCATATTTAATCACTATACATGCATATTATTTAGTGATGGGCTGCCCAATGTTAGCTCAGGACGACGATGAATAGGCAACAGAATACAGAAATAAATAAAGCTAAAATGCTTGGCGGCAGTAGGCCTATAAGGGATTTAAAACCATTTCTTACCTCTATTTAAAGTGCATCAAACATGGCCTTGTGTTCTGGTGTGTTTCTGATGAATCTCCGAGTCCGAACAAGAGAGATTCAAACGAGTGTGGGGTTACGGAAGCAACTGAGGAGGAGGCGCACGCAGGCGTAGTATATCGATTCACGAAATGTTAAAATAATTAATCATTAGTTTATATCTTATACACTGCCCATTATTTTTTTTATCCCATATCAAACACCGTATCTTTTGTCTATTTTAAATTTGTTTCAGTATAATATTTATTAGAGTCCACCACCACAGCCCCTCACCAGGGGGGGCTGATGCTATGACGAGGGAAGTTGCAGCCTCCGCAGCACCCCCTTCCCGCGCCTATGCACAATGTAGCTTTTGCTCGCGCTACACCGCTACTTGCTGCAAAAAGTAGTTAGCTACTGGAAAAGCTACACTGTTTAAAAAGCAACTGAGCTACTGCCAAGCTACTGGAAAATGTAGTTAAGTTACTAGCATCGCTACTTGTAGTTAAAGGATTAGTTCACTTTTGAAAAAACTTTTGCTGATAATTTACTCACCCCCGTCCATGTCTTTCTTTCTTCAGTCGAAAAGAAATTAAGGTTTTTGATGAAAACATTCCAGGATTTTTCCCCATATAATGGACTTCCATGGGAACCAGACGGTCCAAGCTCCAAAAGATCGTTAATAACAGTTTCAGATGCAGCTTCAAATGTCTTTAAACGACACCAGACGATGAATAAGGGTCTTATCATGCGAAACGATGGGTTATTTAAAAACTTATTCCAAAAATGTAACTTTTCTAAGGACAAATGGTAGCCTAGCTCTATTCTGGAGGCGCGTTGTAACGTCACGTAATTACGTTCAAAAGGTCACGGGCGACGTAGCTGGAAGTACAGAGTCAGTAAGTTGAACACATAGGTTGAACGTGCAAACTAACTCAAACGCCGTTTACAAAAAAAAAAGGAATTAAAAGGTAAAATAACGATGTCGGACGATTTTGATTCTGTACTTCCGGCTACGTCGACCGTGACCTTTTGAACGTAATTACGCATTACGTGACGTTACAAACACGCCTCCAGAATAGAGCTAGGCTACCATTTGTCCTTAGAAAAGTTACATTTTTGGAATAAGTTTTGAAACCCATCGTTTCGCATGATAAGACCCTTATTCATCGCCTGGTGTCGTTTAAAGACATTTGAAGCTGGATCTGAAACTGTTATTAGCGATCTTTTGGAGCTTGGACTGTCTGGTTCCCATGGAAGTCCATTATATGGAGAAAAATCCTGGAATGTTTTCATCAAAAACCTTAATTTCTTTTCGACTGAGGAAAGAAAGACATGGACATCTTGGATGACATGGGGGTGAGTAAATTATCAGCAAAAGTTTTTTCAAAAGTGAACTAATCCTTTAACTACTCCCCAACACTGACAATGAGTGATGTACACGGCATGCGCAAGCGTTCACTTCCGGCAGAACGTTGGACATGGTTCAGTTCGGTTGGACACCGGAAAACTGATTCATATCACTTGGACGTGGCTGTGGTTACAAGAGGTAAAAACGATATAAATACTGTTCGTTTTCTCACACAAACCGCTCGTTTCGTGTCTTAGGCCATCAATGTGAACTTACATTTACGAGTCATTAAATCATGTTTAATTTGGACTTCTCTGTGCATGCTCTTTAACGTGGACCCCCTAAACCTCCATTATATGACTGACAGACAACAACGAGTTGATCGAAAAATGTCAAAATTAAAAATACAAAGACACCTACATCTTGGATGCCCTTGAGGTAAGCTAAAACATATCTGTCTAGTGACATAGCAGGGAAAATGTATGATTAATTGAAATAAAGTTCTTTAAACATTTTAGGTTCTTCACACCAATCTCCAACAAACGTACAAAGTATACCATGGCACTAAAATGTCTCACCTTGCTTTGGAACAGGTCTTGCTGTCTGGGCCAAGTTGTGAGAGCACAAAGTGTGGACCTTTGGCACTGTCTGCGTCGAAGACATCCATGCTGGCCTCTTCAGCCGGGACCGGCTTTGACCCCGGCTTCTGTCGGGGGGTACACTTACGGGCCTTGCGGGGCACTTCAGTGTTGTCATTATAAGAGCTGGAGCTCACAATGCTGAAGTTAGAGACTGAGTTTTCCATCCAGATGCTGTTACTCTGCTCTGAGTCGAGAAGCAGATCATCCTGGCAGGACATGTTGCTGTCGTCAAACAGGTCCTCGGGTGGAGGCGAGATGTTGAGGACAGGCCGTTTGGAGGGTGTCATCTGGGGTTGTTGCTGGGTCTGTTGGCCAACTTTATCTCCACAAACCCTGCCGGAAAGCTTGTTTTCCGCGGCCAGCACCTCGGCTTTCCTCCGCCCGCAAACATCTCCTGGCGTGCTGCTGTCATTCCTGCCGATCCGTTCTGAAGCTGAGGTGGAAGAGGTGGGAAAAGCACTGCGAGGACTTCCCATGCTTACAGCAGAAGAGGCGGACGACGCATCTGTAGTGTGTACAATTAAACAGTGAATAAAGGCATCGAGTATCAACGTGAGCCAACAGTCCCAGTCAAGACAAGATATTTCTCGCTGTTTTTCAAGTTTTGTTTATCTTTTACTCTATCATTCGGGCAAATGTCAAAAAGCAGCTGAAATGCTGTGGAAATAAATAAACGAACAACGGGAGCAAAACGATCATGCTGAATAACATCTGTGAAAAAAGAAAAACAAGCATTTCATGTAGAGTTAGGCCATGACATCACTCTCCAAGACATTACGCACAGCCCGCTAGCCATAATATCCTCGTATGTCTTGGGTTTTATTTAAGCATACATTGGAAATCTACAGCTCTTGCATATGGCCTTCAAAATAAACTGGCATTTGCTTTAATATTTATTCCAGTCTATATGGGGGTCTATATTTCTCATCTGAATGATGCAAGCAAATTCTTAGACAAATTTGCACAAATTTTGATGGGAGTGAGCATAGCCACAGAAACAAGATAAACCAGTGTCTGACCTATGAAGCAGAAAACTGCAGAGCATTTTGTATGCAGACACTCCCTGCTTCAGAGAGAAATTCCTGGAATGAAAATGAGACAACCAATGAGTAATAAAAGTTGATCAAACGAAGAGGCTTTGTTCAATTCTATTGGTTTGTTTTTGGTGCATCTAATGTATTCATTTGCCTTGGAAACACACCTTTCACTCCTCATTTGAACAAACGATGAGGTGACAAAAACAAAAAACAGTATGACACCTGTCTGAGGCATAATACATTTCTGAGATTTGTGTTTGTTTTGCATATTCAGGGAGAAAAAGCACAAAAAAACATTTATTAAAGTGATAGTTAACCCAGAAAAGGACAATTCTATCATCATTTACCCTCATGCCATTCCAAACCTGTATGACTTTTATCTTCAGAACACATTTTCTTTTTATATTCGCTCATAATTTCTGTCTCTCCATTGAAAGAATAGTCAAGCTAAATCTTCAAAAAAGTTCATAAAGGCATTGTTGAAGTAACTCATATGAATCGAGAGGTTTAATCAAAGAGATACGATCGCACGATATATCATTAACAGATTTGTATTCACGATTTAGGCTTTTATTCAAATCAAGCAAGCATGTTTGAGCTTCTGATTGAGCTCTATGTGTGTAAATAAAAGCCCAAATAAAATCTGTTCATCATATAAAGCGATACACAAAACTTTGATTAAACTTATCAACTCTCCATATGGACTACTTTTACATCTTTTTTTGTACTTTTGTGTGAAAAAAATGGTTGAGTGCATGGACTTTCAATGGATGGGCAAAAAATGACAAGAGATTCATTTGTGTTCTGAAGATGAACGAAAGTCTTACGGGTTTGGAAAGACATGAGGGTGAGTAATTACTGACAGAATTTTTTCGGTGATTTTTGGGTGAACTATACCTTTACCAGTGGCAGTATTTCTTTACACTTATCGTTTACAACATTTATCTGCTGTAATGCATGAAAATGAACCTGGATGAATCAAAGTGCTTTGGAAAAGGATCTGATGTAAAATGCAAAACTGGGTTGCATCATGGACGGTTCAAACCAGCAACCTAGAGCTGTGTCCGAAATCGGCCCCTATACCCTCATTCACTATTCCCTACATTAGTCCACTATTATAGTTCCCTTGAACTAAGAATAAGAGTATAGGGGCGAATGAGTATAGATACACTGCTAAAATTCTGACAGCTGCCTAATGACACATATCAAGATGAGGACATTACACAAGCATTGAAATGCTGCTTCTCCTATTTTTTGTCTAGCGTGCTCTGAATATCATTGATTTTAAGCAGGACTGGATTTAAATTTTAGGATTTATAGGAGTGGAAAAAAGCAAAACTAGGTGGCACAATCCCAAAACAGTGTTGTTGATGCGCCCAAGAGTCGTCCTCATAGATATATACACTAGACGTCACCTCAGGGTTCAAAGCATGCGGCAAAACCATTAAAAGCCGCCATCTTGGAACAGGGGTCTTGTCATAGGAAGTAGCAAGGTAACGCTGCTATCTCTGCCTTTACTTTACTTTGTGCTGCATATGATGTTCACAAATTAAATCTGAACTAAGAAGAATATTTAAAAAAAAAATTCTGGAATCAATAATAAATACGTTTGACCGTTGGAACGAACCAAAAAAACGAGAAAATCGCATTCATGATGATTTATGGTGATTTTATTTCCGTTAGACCTTTGTCTACATTGATGCTGATGCATTAAAGTGGAGGGGCTACCCGGTTTTAAGACGGCGGCTCTATTGACGCATTCGTTCTAATGAACTGCCGTAGCCAAGGTGACACCTAGCGTATAGTTATATGTGTAGTACTGACCAACCAAGTAAAAGCTGGTATTGTTATATTAAAGGGATACTCCACTTTTTTTGGAAATAGGCTCATTTTACAACTCCCCAGAGTTAAACAGTTGAGTTTTACCGTTTTCGAATCCATTCAGACGATTTTCTGATATTTAGAAGAATGTCAGTAACCAGACAGTGTCTGGTCTTCATTGACTTCCATAGTATTTTTTTTTCCAACTATGGAAGTCAATGAGACCAGAAACTGTCAGGAAAACTGTCTTCTAAATATCAGAAAATTAGCTGAACGGATATAAAAACGCTAAAACTCAACTGTTTAACTCTGGGGAGTTGTAAAATGATAGCCTAGAAATCTCAGACGCACCCTAGCGGCAGCAAAAATTATTTTGCCGCACAGTGTGGTCTAGCAACTCCCCATAGACGGTTTAGCTGGAAAGGCCCAACTCTGGCCGGGCCAATCACATCGTGTATAGAGTTGACGGGCGGGCTTAACATAATGACGACAGAGTTGCGACGGTCAGAGCCAGCTCGGACATATTCGGTTTTAAGTCGTTCGTCCTCGGATGCGGCCGGCGCAGCGAGCGCTGTTACAAAAAAGCTGTGGCGAAACTATCAACTTGTCATTTTGTCGTCAAGGATAAAGGTTTTACTCCATGTCAGCGCGCGCTTTGATCGGTAAGGTGCACGGACCTCTCCCGAATTATCTCCACCACTCCGAAGCGCCACTACTCCGCCTCCGTTTCCCTCGTAAGTTGATATTAGTATTTAAACATTCTCTATGATATTATTTTTTTAATGACACACTGTCTATTTCTCTCTCAAACATACTGTCTCTTTCTCACACATGTAGGCTAGTTATACACCTTAGGCTTTTAATGATTAGTGTTTTATTTTTAAAGTTTGTGGGTCGTGTAAAAAACAAAAACAAAAATCTCTTATGTTGAGGATGGATTCCGGGAAATCTCCCTTATTTTCAATATACAATGTTGACAGCTGGACTTGACGCGGTAAAAGTTTAATATATCAACTTGCTCCGCTGAGTACGTCACCTTCTTCATTGCTCTTATTGGCTTTAGCGCTATCCAATTGCGTGCAGAGAGAATTTGAAAGACAACCATTTATCCCATTCCCACCCATCGGATTGAGCCCTGTCAATGAAGAGTTTCCAGACCTAACATCTAGATGTAGGTCTGGCATGCCAGGCTAGTAAAATGAGCCTATTTCAAAAAAAAAAAGTGGAGTATCCCTTTAAGTAGGTGGTGCTGTCCCCAAACTTCTCAAATACTTTCAGAACATGATTATCCAGACAATCTTTCAATTGGCCTACATTTTTTTTCTGGAAAATTGTTTGAAACTTTCCTCTAAGCAGTTCTAATGGCTGCCATATAGGCTCAACCAGATGAATAATAAGAAAAGTTACATATTACCAACCTAAGGTTGACACTTTAACAATAGTATATGGCATGAATGAGACAATGACGATAACAATGGGGTGAGTTTGACATCCCTCCTTATAAAACAAACTCAAATTCTGAATGTTGTCTCAGAGTGGGCTCTTCACAACACGCTTGTGAAATGAATTATGCATTGTAACCCTATCTATGAATTATCAGAACGGAAAATCAGCTCGCGGTCGTTTGGATGAAAAAATATTTATGGGCCATTTCAGAAATGGTTTCTAACCACACTGGCTGACATAAAAACATCTTTATTCTGATGACAGTGTTGTTTACATTTGGAAGACTAGTCTAGGCTAATCAGGCCACATTCTAGTCCTCCCACAGTCCAGTCTTCCCATTCCACATGCTCAAATATGTGGGAATAATGCCCTGTTGCAACAAACACCATTATACTAACGGTGTTTCACAACTTCCTTAATTCTGAGGAGAAAAGATCATTAATAAATGAAATATTCAACACTGTTTTCCTTCAAGATTCAAATGAAACAGTAAACAACATTGCTTAAAATGAAGACAAAATAAACAAAAATGGATAAAAATTAATAAAAAAAATAAATAAAACATCTTCTAAACAAATGTCCCAGTCAAACACATGACAGACAAATATGCACAAAACAAAAACAGTATGAACAAAAACAATATGAAAGATGGGAATGTCTTAAGATGGAAATCATCACATTAAAATCCAATTCATATTAGTAATATTATAGATTTAAAGATAGGGTAGGCAATGTTTTTCAGAAACAGTATTGTTATATTAGTTGAAACTCTTTTCACATAGTGATCGTAATTAATAATACAAGTAGGGGTGAGTGATATTTGTCAACCGGTAGAGATTTTGGACTTTCGACTCTATCACGGTTATGCTCATGTGACATTGATGTGCTGAGAATGGTCCAGAAAGATTATCATTTGCATTTGTTTTATGCATTGCAGTTTAATTTGTGATTTTAAAGAGAACTCATATTGCCTACCCTACCTTTAACTACACTGTCTGGATAATTAGGCTGGATAATGACACTAACTTTGTAACATTGACACTGTAATTGAACTGAACTGAATCAACATTGACCTGATATCGGCCTCTGTAGAGTCAACGCATTTCTCATCCTAGGGCGTCATATAGTGATGCTTTTGACAATGTGTAGACATCCAAAGCACATGGCACCCTTTAGCGTCAATATAACACGCTTCGGTTATGGGTAGGTTTAGGTCTGGGGTAGGGTTAGGGTTAGACCACTAGGAGGCGCCTTCTAGCCCATATATATCTTCTACCCCAAATCAAATTGGTAGGATGCATCCAGAAGTTTTAATTTTCACTAAATAGCTGGTTTAAAATCAAGTCTTGTACACACAGAATTAAAATAGCAAAAACAACAACATCGATTCCACTACAACAATTACAACACCATATATTTTTGGTTAACAACAAGAGACAAAAATGATACCCTCAAATAAATCAGAGAGAATGATTTGCATCCACTTTGAGCATTTATCCCAACACATGGCACTGAAAAGATGTATGCCTTTTCTATTCATGCCTCATGTATTTGTATATCCTTATTTATAAGGTTTGTTGTCAGGCCTCACAACAAGACAGTTTAAATGAATTATATTACAGAAGGATTGCTCAAACTGGTACATAAATGCGGCATGATTAACATGAGGACACTTGCATGCACAGGAAGTGTGATCACCCAACCCCTACAATTAAATCAGGATGAAATATATCACGTGGGAGATACTTTTCGACATGAACAGGTGACAAGAATAGAAACAACAAACCATTCTCTATGCATGTACACACATACACATCTATCTATCTTAGAGGCCCTTTTTCACTTTGGACGCTTCAATGGAGAGGATGTTGTATGGTGGGAGAAACGATTAGCCAAACTGTGACATTTGAGTCATCTGCTCCGATGTTTGTGCAGAATTGTTAATGAAATTAATTGAAACCCTGTTCTCATTGTTCTGAAAGTTTTCATTGCACATTATGTTGCGATCTCTTGGCAGGCATGCAACAACACAGACACAATAACACTGAACACATAGTGTCTCTCTCTTCTTGGTTGAAAGATGGCTGAAAGTGGCTGCAAAGCATTTTCTATGTGCAGTGAGTTTGACAGGATAATATCAAGTTTAATAAGAATCTGGGAACAATGCAAAATGCAGGTCAGACTAATTCAAAGATTCACATTTCTTACAAGACCCTCTTTGATTCATTAGTCTCGGCCTCCATGTTTTATGACCGTACTGTACTCTTTACTCGGCAAATGGCCAACTGAACACAGCAACCTGAGTGTGTTGTGTTATACTGAGCCCTCAGAGCTTTCACTATTGATAGAAGCAGTAACACAAGCCAACGGGAGCCCTGAGGGACCAAACTAAAAATGCAATCTGAATTCACCAATGGAGGACACACATTCCTACACAGGAGCAATAACAGAATTACACAGAATTTTTTGACTTAGCAAAAATCTTGCAGCTGACTCCATCTCAGTGGATAAATAAACATTTAAATTCATTTAAAGACTGAATAGGGGATCATTGTGGGGAAAAAATTAAAAATAATAACAGAAACCTAATGTATGATTTGGGTCAAGATAGTCATTCTGACTCCGCATATTGTCAGTATGTAAATTCTGATTGATATGTATGGTTTTGCCTTCCATTAAAACTTATCAATTTTGATGAACAGAATGTTCTGATAAAGGTGCACTATGCAGGATGTTCCAAAATAAAATTAAGTATAGGCTCAAACTAAAATAATGCTTTTAAATAATGCAGTTTAAAATTATTTATATGATCAGGATAAAAAGCTTACATGGGTTTAAATGTGAAATGCTGTGAAATGGGAGTGCAAAACGTGAAATACATTAAAAAAATTGAGAATTCATGGAAGATAATCTAAAGGTACACTATGTAACTTTTTTGATAAAACTTAACAAATTATATGAATACCAAGTCAATACATTATCAATCCTCCTTGATCCACCTGATTCACTACAGTGAGCCTATTATAAGTGTAAAATTTTAGACGTAGCAGGAAGGTTTTTGGGGGAAATTGCGTACATACGACACTCACCCGTGCGTGTCTCGTCATATTCATAAATAGAGAAAAGTTCCTCAAGCTACTCGACGCGTGTCTGGTGTGGGAGTGGCAAATGTTAGTTGTCACAATGAGCGAGAAAGTTTGACATGGAGCAGCTAAATCTCCAAACTCCGGGAATCACACTTTGTAAAATAAACCCGGACAGAGCGCAAGTTCATAATAAAACGAAAATCAACATCGGCTTGGCTCGAGATGGCTCTCATTGTAGAACACGAAATCCAAGGTATACCTTCCATATCCCTAATCCTACCCATCTCCACCCCCTGATCCTTAACCCCACCCCTAATCCTAACCATCTCCACCCCTGATCCTTAACCCTAACCCTAATCCTATCCATCTCCACCCCCTGATCCCTAACCCCACCCCTAATCCTATCCATCTCCACCCCTGATCCCTAACCCCACCCCTAATCCTATCCATCTCCACCCCCTGATCCCTAACCCCACCCCTAATCCTATCCATCTCCACCCCCTGATCCCTAACCCCACCCCTAATCCTATCCATCTCCACCCCCTGATCCCTAACCCCACCCCTAATCCTAACCATCTCCACCCCTGATCCTTAACCCCACCCCTAATCCTACCCATCTCCACCCCTGATCCTTAACCCTAACCCTAATCCTATCCATCTCCACCCCTGATCCCTAACCCCACCCCTAATCCTATCCATCTCCACCCCCTGATCCCTAACACCACCCCTAATCCTATCCATCTCCACCCCTGATCCCTAACCCCACCCCTAATCCTATCCATCTCCACCCCTGATCCCTAATCCCACCCCTAATCCAACCCATCTCCACCCCTGATCCCTAACCCCACCCCTAATCCTACCCATCTCCACCCCTGATCCTTAACCCCACCCCTAATCCTACCCATCTCCTCCCCTGATCCTTAACCCTAACCCTAATCCTATCCATCTCCACCCCTGATCCCTAACCCCACCCCTAATCCTATCCATCTCCACCCCCTGATCCCTAACCCCACCCCTAATCCAACCCATCTCCACCCCTGATCCCTAACCCCACCCCTAATCCTATCCATCTCCACCCTGATCCCTAACCCCACCCCTAATCCTACCCATCTCCACCCCCTGATCCTTAACCCCACCCCTAATCCTACCCATCTCCACCCCCTGATCCCTAACCCCACCCATAATCCTACCCATCTCCACCCCCTGATCCCTAACCCCACCCCTAATCCTACCCATCTCCACCCCTCTGATCCCTAACCCCACCCCATAATCCTACCCATCTCCACCCCCTGATCCCTAACCCCACCCCTAATCCTACCCATCTTCACCCCTGATCCCTAACCCCACCCCTAATCCTACCCATCTTCACCCCTGATCCCTAACCCCACCCCTAATCCAACCCATCTCCACCCCCTGATCCCTAACCCCACCCCTAATCCTACCCATCTCCACCCCCTGATCCCTAACCCCACCCCTAATCCTACCCATCTCCACCCCCTGATCCCTAACCCCACCCCTAATCCTACCCATCTCCACCCCCTGATCCCTAACCCCACCCCTAATCCTACCCATCTCCACCCCTGATCCCTAACCCCACCCATAATCCTACCCATCTCCACCCCCTGATCCCTAACCCCACCCATAATCCTACCCATCTCCACCCCTGATCCCTAACCCCACCCATAATCCTACCCATCTCCACCCCCTGATCCCTAACCCCACCCCTAATCCTACCCATCTTCACCCCTGATCCCTAACCCCACCCCTAATCCAACCCATCTCCACCCCCTGATCCCTAACCCCACCCCTAATCCTACCCATCTCCACCCCCTGATCCCTAACCCCACCCCTAATCCTACCCATCTCCACCCCCTGATCCCTAACCCCACCCCTAATCCTACCCATCTCCACCCCCTGATCCCTAACCCCACCCCTAATCCTACCCATCTCCACCCCTGATCCCTAACCCCACCCATAATCCTACCCATCTCCACCCCCTGATCCCTAACCCCACCCATAATCCTACCCATCTCCACCCCCTGATCCCTAACCCCACCCATAATCCTACCCATCTCCACCCCCTGATCCCTAACCCCACCCCTAATCCTACCCATCTTCACCCCTGATCCCTAACCCCACCCCTAATCCAACCCATCTCCACCCCTGATCCCTAACCCCACCCCTAATCCTACCCATCTCCACCCCCTGATCCTTAACCCCACCCCTAATCCTACCCATTCTCCACCCCTTAAATCTGGATCCAACTCCGTCCCCTGGATTTTGTGTATTGCAATGCTCAATGCTCATGTATTGGTGCTACTGTGGCTCTTCCGAGATGGCGAGAACTGAGGGATTTGAAATGTTGTAAAGATAGCGTTTTTATAACTTAATGGGTTAGTAAGGTGTTTTTTTAACAGATAATTTATCTTATGCAGCTCTCTAACAGAGCTCATTGTAAGACATTATCTATTGTGAAGGGTCATTTCCTTATGGTTGTTTCGCTGTGCTGGAATTTATGTTCAAGGAAGTACGGTGTCTATTAATGAGTAAAGCTACAGTAATACAGCTTGTCAGCTTAAGATCCTTTCCATCAAATTGGTTATATCTGTTTATATCTGTATTATCTGTTATAGTGAATGTTTTACGAGCAGCAGGAGACCCACATTCATCCGCACAGTTAGGCACAACCAAAACAATGTTCTGCAGCAAAATGCATGGAGTTTTGTTTAACCGCTAGAGGTTACATAGTGTACCTTTAGGAAAGGAACAGTAATTTGCAATTATGTTAGACATTACTCAGACAGTGTAAAAGAGAATAAACGGTAATAAAAGTAATAAATGGCTAGGGTTAGAGACAATGGCTCAAATGCAGGTGAACCCAAATATCTCTGAACAGAGAGAATAGATCATGTAAAGATGGGACATTAATATGGCAAAAAAGAGACAACATAGTAGAGAAAATACAAAGCGAAACAAAACAATAAACAAAAAAAAACTAAATGAAACAAGCAAAGAAACAAAAAAAAAACAAGTCAACAAAAAGCAAATACAATGAGCACATGTTTGATTGATAAGAACATATTCTTGATTCAAAAATAAAAAGATACACAAACTAAAAATATTAATTAAACAGGAGGAGAAAATAGCCAGAAGAAGCAAGTCCAAATTGCAGTGAAACCTAAAATCCCACAATGAAATTCATTTAAGCTGGAAAATACGTCACCTTCCTTCAGCTGCAGCCAGCATGTCCTGCCTCGTCAGAGGGATGCATTTGGCTGCAGTTAGGTACAGATGTCCAAAGGCAACAGACTTCTGGCTTACAGAAACTCACCCTAAACCTGGGCACTTTGATAAAGGGGCAGAGTAAAAGAAACTAAAGTGAATTGCATTTTGAATGTACAAATAGGAACTCAAAAGAAAAGCTCTGAGGAGTGTTTTGTGGACAGTTTCTTTTCTCAGTGGTCAATTTTAATTGAAAACCCATTAGAAAGCATTTGCCATTTATGCATGCATTTCTGAGAATATAGGCTTTTGTATATAGACTTTCTGAGATTACATTTTGAACATGTTGATTGTCCTCATTGGAATTTTATTCTAAACAGAATAACCTTTTATGTTATTTTGTTTTTTCCTCACATTTTTTGCAGTGCAAAACCAAATGAGATTGGGAATGTGGGACCTAAAGGCACTGAGCCAATTATGTTCATTCATAAAACTAAAAAAAATGCTGGAGAGCAAACTGGAATTTCACAAGGGAAGACAGTCTGGCTGCTTTGTTACATTTTATTTTTTATTAATGATATAAGTTTATTATTATTAGTAGTAGAAGATTATTATTATTTTACTAATTGTTAATCACTGTTAATTTTATTACAAAAAAATGTCCAAAAAAACAATTTGCAAAGCAATGTTTGCTACTCTAATGCCCCCAAAATATTTTACTTTACTCTTTTTCTTTTCATAAAATCTTGTCTTTATATTCTTCCAGCAAGGACCAACATTCACAACAGGATCTAGATTTTGGTAAAGCACGTGCTAAATGCAATCAGATTTTTAATTAAATAATGAGTAATGTTTTAATGTTTGCCATTAAAACGGAAATTAAAAAATGGTTCCTATTTATATCTTAATGCACATTCCTGGTCTTATTGTGAACAATTCATCAGTGCATGTTCTCTGTGATCTTATATCAAAACTCGCTCCACCTCTGAAACCACTTTCCTTTTTCGTCTGATGTCACAAGCCCTCCCTTCAAACCACCTGTCATATAAAGACCATTTTTCAATTACCAAATTAATAAACCACAGAAAAAATTGGGCAGTTGAATATGCATCTTGATGTAGGCCTTAGTTCCAGTCTTCAGCATCAGACTCAAGTCAGCTTGAGAGAAAAGATGGCTAAAAAGACAAAAGTCGAGCTTACCTGCGCGAGAGCTGTTGACGGAGGAGGTCCCGCCTCTCCACCACTTTTTGACTCATAGCGGCTGCGTTCTGCTCTCTAGAAGATGGCAGCTGCAGCTCTTTCGGGAGAAGATCATATACTGATTCTAGAGGGAATCAGAAGAGAAATCCATCAATTATGGGTACGTTTGCACAACTACTATGTGCTGTCGCATACAGACGACAAAGATCCGCGAATGTCACCGTTTTTACAAATTCATGTTTTTGTAGATTACACAGAGACTGTTTTCAAAGGTTTCCAATGTTCCAGCCCCCAAAACATAGTTGCTGTGTAAATAAGCGGCCACAATGCATTAGAATGTTTTCAGTTGAAAGTGGTGTCGTGTGAACCATTTTCAACTATGTCTCAGTAAAACACAGCAACAGATTTCTTTGTGGCAACTGATATATGCAGTGAATTTCCAATTTCTCATTTCAAGTGGATTATCGCAGGCAGAGGCTGATAATCAGCACAACATTTATTTCAAGTACTTTTCCACGACCATAAAAGTCATCTACATCTGTCAGTCGAATTCAGGTGTACAGTCAGTGTCTTTCTGGAACCTACACAGCCTGGCCATAGACATTGAAAAAACATGTGAAAAGTCCTGACTGCTTATTTTACACCAATAGTAAGTGATAAATACCATTTTTGGCATGCCAGAGGCCTTAGTCACCACTCTTGTGATTGTCAGTGGGTTATTCAACAGAACAAGAACACAAGCACTTCAATCCTTGTTCAGGACTCTGATCAGTACTACTTTGAAAACAAGGCTGCTACAAAGGGATGAGGAATTTGAGAAGTAAAATTGTGATTTTATACTGTTCCCACCAGTTAGGCCATATCAAGCACAGAAATTAAATAAGTAAATGAAAAAATAACCATTGCCCATCTGTCCATAGTCAAGCTCCTCAAATCCTCAATTCTGTACCTAGAGATTCAAATGTTTACATGCAGATCATCTCTCACAGTTGTGTGGTCTCAAATTATGAAAACAATTTCATTAACACACCTGTCAATGGTGGGTTAATGGAAAAATGTATTAGTTGTCTCAGACCTTAGTGAGGTTTGCCTGACACCATATGAAGAGGTTTGCCTGACACCATGTGAAGAATACAAATACAATCTGATCAGTAGGTTGAGCTATCTTAATGTTATAGGTCATGGATTTCCATATTTTTTCCCCTTCAAATATCTATATTTATATTGGGCTGCACAGTTTGGTCAAGAAATGCTAATCTGTATGGGATAGGGGTGGTCTAATTTGGGGGTGGACGTGCATTTGTTGCTTTAATTTCCAGCTGATTCTACCTATAAATGCTAATTTTGTTGTTGTAACCTAATTCAATCAGGTTAATTTAACGAGCTGTTTTAACTGAATTGAGTTACATTGACCTAATTTCCAATGGACACATTCAAGGATGGACACCTTCAACACATGAGCACTACAACTGCACTAAACCTATAGAGGGCAGTATAGTAGTGACTCGTGTCAGCAACAGGACATCTGCTTTGAAGGACAAAGAAGTAGAAAAGGTTTATGTTTGGCTGTTCCTTGCTGATCTGAGAATTTTGCTTCAATGAGAAATTGTAATTTGGGGTTATTACACATAATTGTGATTTGGGGTTATTATGTTGCATCAAGTGAAAATCACAATTGACACTGTGCTACTATTCAGCACAATGGCAAATACAACATTAACTCCTCTAAATGTCCAACTGAACATTAAACATTAACATTCCCATGACAAACATTCCCTTTACTGCAAGTGCAAAGCACATGAAATAACACTTAATCCCTAAATGTATACTCTCCTAATGCAGTCCCTTGCAAAGCATGCTAGTACAGAACCACTGCCCAGGGCTGCATTTCTCAAAAGCATTGTAAGCCTAAGTAGATCGTAGAGCCTTTGCCACCAATGGTGCAATCCAGTGGAGTTCCCAGCATGCTTTGCAAGGGACTGCATTAGTAAATTTAGGGATTTGTGTCCACCAGTGGCACCAAACAGAAATGCAAAACAATGGCTTACAATCACAAATGGTTTACTTGTAGACGTCTCTGCATATTGGAGAGCAAACTATTTTCCAGATCTAAGAATATCTGCATGTTTACACTCTTTCCATCTGCACCTATGCAATAGATGCCTAGATGATTTCAAGCAGTCCCACAGAAAATAAAATCTGAAAAGCACAGTTATGTTTAAAGGCCTCTTAAATCCTGAGAACAAATTCATCTCTTATATGGCCTGAAACGGATGCAAACATGGGGCAGGTAAAGGCAAATTCTCAGTGAGGCCGTGAACACAGTTTACAGAGGCAAGACGGGGAGCTACAGACACTCTCTGTTTCTAAGTCAAACAAGTCTAGGAAAGTGGATTTTAAAGGTCTTGAGACAAACATCACAGTTCTTGCATAACCACCAGTGTTGTGTACTAGAACTCGGACTCTGTCTCGGAGTCGAGACCATATTTTAATGGTCTTGGTCTTGTCATCGACTTGTGTGCATTTTGACTTGGAATTGACTTGTACTAGAACATATTAGGACCCGGGCTTATTCCAGAGTCCACTTGAGTCCCATTCAAAATGTCAGGATTTTTACTGTGCGTTAATATTTCTTTAAATTGTTGTTTGATTGAAACATCCAATGATTGCTGACTTTCTTGTCCGCAACTGCGCATGACTTGAGACTATAACGTTTGTCTCGAACTCGGACTCAACTCTCTTGGGTCTCGGTCTCGAACTCGACTTCAACTCTCTTTGGTCTCTGTCTCGAACTCCTACTTCGACTTTCTTTGGTCTCAGAGTCTCGACTTCGGACTTCGACTCTGTTGGGTCTCGGTCTCAGACTTCGAGCTTACGAACTCTCTTTGAGTCTCTGCCTTGAACTCGATACTTCGAACTCTCTTGGTCTCGAGTCTTCGACTTCGGACTTCGACTCTCTTGGGTCTTGGTCTCGAGTCTAGAGCTCGGACTCAACTCTCTTTGGTCTAGTCTCGAAGCTCGAACTCGAACTCTCTTTGGTTCGGTCTCGACTCGGACTCGACTCGACTCTCTTTGATCTCCATCTCGACTTCGGACTCGAACTCTCTTTGGTCTTAAATCTTAAACTTCAGACTCTCAAAACTGTCTATGGTAAGCGGTCTGAACTTGGGAGCTTCGAACTCTCTTTCAGTCTAGAGTCTCAAGCTTCGATACTTCGACTCTCTTTGGTCTCGAGTCTCAGCTTCGGACTTGGACTCTCTTGGGTCTTGAGTCTGGTCTCGACTCGGACTCGACTCTCTTGTGGTCTCGAGTCTCGACTTCGGACTCAACTCTCTTTGATCTCCATCTCGAACTGAGACTCGAACTCTCTTTGGTCTAAGTCTTAGAGACTCTGACTCTCGACTCTTCATTTTGGTCTTAAGTCTCGAGCTTCGGACTCGAACTCTCTTTAGTCTCGGACTTCGAACTCTCTTGGTCTCGACTTCGGACTCGACTCTCTTTTGTCTTCGGACTTGAAGCTTTGGACTCAACTCTCTTTTGATCTCGCCTCGGACTCGACTCTCTTTGGCCTTGGTCTCGACTTCGGACTTAACTCTCTTTGGTCTCGGAACTCAACTCTCTTTGGTCCCGGTCTCGAACTTCGGACTTCAACTCTCTTTGCTCTCGGTCTCTGACTTCGGACTCGAACTCTCTTGAGTCTCGGTCTCGACTTCGGACTCTCGACTCTCTTTGGTCTCGAACTTCGGACTCTCGACTCTCTTTGGTCTCGGTCTCGACTGGGGACTTCGAACTCTCTTTTGGTCTCGGTCTTGACTCGGACTCGACTCTCTTGGTCTCGGTCTCGACTCTCTTTTGTCTCAGACTCGACTTGGACTCAACTCTCTTTGATCTCGCCTCGGACTTGACTCTCTTTGGTCTCGGACTCGACTCTCTTTGGTCCCGGTCTCGAACTCGGATTCAACTCTCTTTGGTCTCGGTCTTGACTCGGACTCGACTCTCTTTGGTCCTGGTCTCAGCTTCGGACTCTGAACTCTCTTTGGTCCCGGTCTCGACTTCGGATTCGCACTCTCTTTGGTCTCGGTCTCGACTCGGACTCGAACTCTCTTTGGTCTAGAATCTACAACTCTGACTCGAACTCTCTTTGGTCTCAGTTTTCGACTCTCTTTGGTCTCGGACTCAACTCGGACTAAGACTCTCTTTGGTCTCGGACTCAACTCTCTTTGGTCTTGGTCTTGACTTGGACTCAACCCTCTTTGGTCTCGGACTTGACTCTCTTTGGTCTCGGACTCGACTCTCTTTTGTCTTGGTCTCGACTCGAACTCGACCCTCTATGGTCTCGGTCTCGACTCCAAATATCATTGTCTGGACTTTGAGCAGACTTAATTTTTCCCTTTTATAATTCACAAAAAAGTATGGTATATCAGATGCATTACCGTGGTACTTTGACATGTACTTCGATATGCCTATATCATTCTATTTCATATAGAATTATTTCATTTCTGGAGCTTGCATCTTTCTGCATGGTACCATGTCTACTGTAATACAATGAATTTGAAAATTTAGTGATATTTTAAACACCTTTCATGGTATGTTGCATAAGAAAGGACCAACATGCAGATTAAAACAGAAAGGATGCACTGTATGCTTGGAATTTGCTTCTGAATCCTCACAGCTCTGAACAATATAATTGAGTCTGCTTCCAATTAACATCAGTAGTTTTTTCTTACACAAACAAGCACATTAATCACATTTAAGACAGGATAGTACCCAAATACTGCTCTTTCCCTACATAACCATTTCCAATTTTTGTAGGCTGGTCTGCACATGCAGGAACATGTGCCGTGTGCACAGAACCCTTCCAGTAAACAGATTGCCAACCACATAGACAGAAAAATATGTGCTGTGCACTAAAACTGCGGCTGCAGAATCAGTACCTGGATTGTTTCTAAGTGTTTCCACTCATTTTAAGAGAGAAAATTCCTATTTTGCTGCAGTTTCTTCCCACACAAACAGGAACACGGTGGCTGCCAGTTCATGTCCCAAAACACAGTTTTTCTTTCACTAGGGAAAAAGAAAACAAAGAGCAATATTAACTTGGTAAACATTATGATTTCATTGCTTCTACAAAACAATTTCTCACTTTCAGGCTTCTTTCTTGTTTAGACTAGATCTGATGCCAAAACACACTTACACTGAATTAAAGGGCAAGAAGAAAATTCTGACATTTACTCTTCCTTGTGTTGTTCTAATCTAAACCCAGAAGATTCGCTTTTTCCATGTAACACAAAAGAAGAAATTTATCTCTGTGCTGCTTTTTTATTATTTTTTTCCTGTGAACTATCCCTATAATTAATTTAATGTTCCAGCATATGTTATAATATAATAAAATTATTACTTTAAGGGATATCGAAATATGGTTTAGTGCGATCATCCATTTGCAAAAGCTTAGCTCAATCTCCTCAAGTTTGAGTCGCTTATAACAGTGTTTCTTAACCTGCCTTTGGGTCGCAAGACTGTTTTGAATGGGTTGTGTAGTGTGTAGTCAAAGAAACAACAAAAATGTAATTCTTAATGTTTTTCTGATGTTCAATGTTTATTTTTGCAAAGACATGCATGAAAGCTGTTGACTCTTCCATCAGATGCAGTATTAGTAGAAAATGCTGGAGAAAAAATACAACCTGATAAAGTATCTGCTGTCAAATGAGATGTTGTCACGCTATTGTGTCATTATTGGGATCTTAATAACACAGAAGCTCGGCCACTTGTGGACGATCGACTGAAATTCATGCTCTCGAACCATAAAGCTGAACATATATTTGAGCCCATTGTGCATGAATGGAAAAAAGTAAAGGAAGGAAAAACACATTATGCAAGTAATTCCGAACTCTCATTCACACTTTCATTCACTATTGCAGATTCCTGGCACTTGTTCTGATTAGCCCTGGATACGCTAGAGTGCCAGTGTTTTTGGCTGTTGGCCCGTCAGCTCCCCGTTAGCCCCTCGTGTTTTTTCTCTTGTTAGCTTTTTGGCTTGATCCTCTTGCTTTTTTTAACTAGCTAAACAGGTTTTGTGAAGTAGCTTAGAGGCTTGTCAAGCAGAATTGTGAACTGCCAAAAAAGACAGGCAAAGCAGAGGTGGGAAACATATTACAAAGGAGTAAGTGACGTCACTGAGCTCATGAATATTAATTAGCTCATGATGACATTGCTCAGTGTGCAGTCATGTTACCTAACTAATATTCAGACCAAATCTTGGTATCATTTATGAATTGATGGGCATTGAATGAATCAGATATGGTTCATTTGAATGACCTTGTAGACATTTTAGTTTTTTTATAAAGATTCATTATCAGGATATTTCTGCTTTTTTCAATATATTTACAGTATCTGTCAAAAGTTTAGAAACATTTTTTGAAAGAAGTCTCTTATGCTCGCCAAGGCTGCATTTATTTGATCGAAAATACAGTAATAACAGTAATACTGCGAAATATTATAACAAATATAAGAACTCTTTATATGTTTTTGCAATAAAGGAGAGAAAAAGCAGACCTCTTTGCCAGAGGTGTCAGTATTTATTTAACACAACACTAGAAACATAAAAACCGCTATACACATGTTAAGAACTGAAAATCAACTGAAAGAAACATTGAAGCATAAATACAGAACAAACTAATTAATGAAATGAATAACAGGTACAAACAATAATCAAACAATGAGAAACCAGAGTAACAAACTGAAACATAGGAAACTCTGACTGATCTCATGAAATGGCATATGACACGCCAATTCCTATTTCCATTTTTGCTATCAACACGCACAATCGCTTTTCAGCGTGCTTATGAACGCCATTGACTCGACGCTACTTTACTGTATGAATATATGAACTATCCCAACCCCGTTCCTAAACCTACCCGTCACTGGGGTTAAAAGCATTTACGAGTCTGGGGAGTGATATTTTTTTGCTTCGTTTCGCTCGGACATTTAACGGCGTAGACATACACGCCTACACACGCGTAGCTGAAAATGCGTATTGATAACATGCTACTTGACTTGAAAGTGGCGTGTATGTTAACGCAAAAGTCATGATGTCATGTTGGGAAACTCATGAAAACCCACCCAGACAGAACACAGATCACCCATGACATATCCCCACATCCTGACACATCCTCGCGCCTCATTGACTTTACAAAAAGTACAACAAAGGAGGGTGGGAGGGGGCTTTGGCGGAGGACTTTGGTGGCAGGAACATAGGACAGGAACCTGGGTAGAGAAGACAACGGTAAAAGCCAGGGCAGGAGGGCCAGGACGCAAGCCCATGGTGGAGTCGAGAGAGGGAGGAGCCATGCTGGAGGCTTGGCAGTAGGAACCAGGGGGACCACGGGCCGAGATGGAGCTGTTGACGGTGGAGACCCAGGCAGAGAACTGGGGGGATCAGGCGACACAGAATGTCCTGGAGGGCAGGGCGTCTCCGAGGCGTAGCTGGAGGGATGGAGGAGCCCACTAGAGCTAAAAGTCCCATAAGCCCATGTTGATGGCTGTGTGACGACTGACCAAGGTGGAGCCAGAGGGATGAGAAAGCCCAGTGGAGCCAAAGGAACGACGGTCCCAGGTGGAGCTGTTGTCAGTGGAGACCCAGGCTGAGAACTGGAAGAATCAGGCGACACAGAAGGTCCTGGAGGGCAGGGCGGTGCCAAGGCGTAGCTGGAGGGATGGAGGAGCCCACCAGAGCTAAAAGTCCCATAAGTCCATGGTGATGGCGGTGTGATGACTGACCAAGGTGGAGCCAGAGGGATGAGGAAGCCCAGTGGAGTCATAGGGACGACGGTCCCAGGTGGAGCTGTTGGCGGTGGAGACCCAGGCGGAGAACTCAGAGGGATCAGGCGACACATAAGGTCCTGGAGGGCAGGGCAGTGCCAAGGCGTAGCTGGAGGGATGGAGGAGCCCACCAGAGCTAAAAGTCCCATAAGTCCATGGTGATGGCAGTGTGATGACTGACCAAGGTGGAGCCAGAGGGATGAGGAAGCCCAGTGGAGCCATAGGAACTATGGTCCCAAGTGGAGCTGTTGGCGGTGGAGAACTGGAGGGATCAGGCTACACAAAAGGTCCTGGAGGGCAGGGCAGTGCCGAGGCGTAGCTGGAGGGATGGAGGAACCCACCAGAGCTAAAAAGTCCCATAAGTCCATGGTGATGGTAGTGTGACGACTAACCAAGGTGGAGCCAGAGGGATGAGGAAGCCCAGAGGAGCCATAGGGACCACGGTCCCAGGTTGAGCTGTTGGCAGTGGAGACCCAGGCGGAGAACTGGAGGGATCAGGCTACACATAAGGTCCTGGAGGGCAGGGTGGTGCCGAGGCATAGCTGGAGGGATGGAGGAGCCCACCAGAGCTAAAAGTCCCATAAGCCCATGGTGATGGCTGTGTGACGACTGACCAAGGTGGAGCCAGAGGGATGAGGAAGCCCAGTGGAGCCATAGGAACTATGGTCCCAAGTGGAGCTGTTGGCGGTGGAGAACTGGAGGGATCAGGCTACACAAAAGGTCCTGGAGGGCAGGGCAGTGCCGAGGCGTAGCTGGAGGGATGGAGGAACCCACCAGAGCTAAAAAGTCCCATAAGTCCATGGTGATGGTAGTGTGACGACTAACCAAGGTGGAGCCAGAGGGATGAGGAAGCCCAGAGGAGCCATAGGGACCACGGTCCCAGGTTGAGCTGTTGGCAGTGGAGACCCAGGCGGAGAACTGGAGGGATCAGGCTACACATAAGGTCCTGGAGGGCAGGGTGGTGCCGAGGCATAGCTGGAGGGATGGAGGAGCCCACCAGAGCTAAAGGTCCCATAAGCCCATGGTGATGGCTGTGTGACGACTGACCAAGGTGGAGCCAGAGGGATGAGGAAGCCCAGTGGAGCCATAGGGACAACGGCCCCAGGTGGAGCTGTTGGCGGTGGAGACCCAGGCTGAGAACTGGAAGAATCATGCGACACAGAATGTCCTGGAGGGCAAGGCGGTGCCAAGGCGTAGCTGGAGGGATGGAGGAACCCACCAGAGCTAAAAGTCCCATAAGTCCATGGTAATGGCAGTGTGAGGACTGAATAAGGTGGAGCCAGAGGGATGAGGAAGCCCAGTGGAGCCATAGGGACGACGGTCCCAGGTTGAGCTGTTGGCGGTGGAGACCCAGGCGAAGAACTAGATAGATCAGGCGACACAGAAGGTCCTGGAGGGCAGGGCGGCCCCAAGGCATAGCTGGAGGGATGGAGGAACCCACCAGAGCTAAAAGTCCCATAAGTCCATGGTGATGGTGGTGTGACGACTGACCAAGGTGGAGCCAGAGGGATGAGGAAGCCCAGTGGAGCCATAGGGATGACGGTCCCAGGTGGAGCCGACTGGTCAACAGGCCGAGGTGGAGTGACACCCACACAGACGTTCTAGGTGAAGCTAGTGGGTCGACATTTCAGGGCTGGACTAGCGAATACTCAGAATGAGGCGAATTTATCAGGGAGGTTGAGGAGATTGTGGATAGGGTTGAAGGGTTGATGGACTGGGCAGTACAGGTTTCAGTTTTTTTATTTACTGAACAAAACTAGGTTTTTCAGTGTGTTTGAAATGCTAAAGCAAGAATCAGAAATGTGCTTTTAATGCAAGCCAGAGGTGAGCATTGTATTTAATTATCTGCAATGGGATGTGGGACGAAAGTGATCCAGGCGCCCCTGATACAGACAGTGCTTTTAAAGATTTACAAGGTGAAAGGCTCCATTCAAAGGACAAGAGGATTTAAGCAGGGAGTCATTTATAACACTCTACAAATGTTTATTACTTATTCCACCCTGCTGCCTATGGCACCATAGCAACCAGGAGCAAAGCGCAGCCTACATCTCCAAGTATTCTGAGCATTAATTAGGTGGTAAAGGGAAATTTAAATGGGTGCACTATATGAGGAGAAAAACAAGGCAACAGTTGCTGTCCTGTTTGTCACTAGAAAACCTGAGAAAGAGAGAGAGAGAAGTAGAAACTGTCTAAAGTTGTAAATTTTTATCATTAATCAAAATGTGTGTATGGAAGGCTGTCTGCCATATATACGAACTATAGACAAAATAAAGTACATTTTAAAAAATGGTCAGAAATTGAAAGTCAATTTCACAACTTATTACAAAGATACGGCAAGTATAACACTCAAATTTTGAAGAGCTGCAAGATTCTGAATAATTTTTTTGTGTTTTAAACCAAGATCACGATTCTCTTATTACTCTTATGACAGACAACTAGGCCTAAACAAAATAACATACCATTTACTAGAGGTTCTGACAAAATGTTAATTGCTGCAGTCTATTTAAAAATATGTATATCTTATTTCATTGTCATTTCATTTTAATTATTTTATTTATAACTAGCATTTTAATGATTAATTGTGCAGTTCTAATTTGAAGTAGAATGACAATAAGTTTAAATAAAAATCTTGTAATACAAGTTCAGATTTTTCATATGGATGGTGTTATGCAGAAATCATAAATATTTTAAACTAGATATTGAGTTGAGAATGAAACTGCTCTTATGGGGTGACTATAAAAGACATGATGTCAGCATTTTACATTTGAATTCAGAAAACTTTAAAACTACAACACAACTGACAAAAACACAAGTTATAGGCTAAGCCATCTGAGATTATCAGGATTGTTCAATTACAAGCCAAAAAACTTGTGATCTGTCATGAAATTCTGTCACCCAGACTCTGACTCAAACTATCAGGAAGTGGAACATAACAATGGATCAATAATTTCCCATCTAATCTAAATCATCTCATCTGTATGGATATTCCCTCCACTCAAACACTCAATTTAATTCACTAGTCAATTAGGTACTCACACTAAACTAAAGTGTTACCAAACTTTTTGTATTTGGAAAGAAAGTACTATAACTGATTTTGACAAGGACACAAATAGACATAACCGGATGGTAACTTCAATGGGAAGGCAGTTTCTTCCATTGTATGATATCTCAGTCACAGGTCTAGTTTACTTTTTTGTTCAAAATTGCCATTCAAAGAGTAAATTCAGAGAGTCACAAAAGTCAGACACACTGAGCACTCCTTCATTCAGAGATAACACAACCAGCAGTTTAAGCTCTGCACCAGACTGGATCTGTCCTCTGTCCCATAAGGGCAAAAGATAATGAGAACATCCAAGGGCAACAGATTACATGGCCTAGACTTTACAAGCATGTCAAGAGGTCTTACTGTAACAGAAGCCAGGAGGATAGATGGGCACTCTTAGTCCAGCGTCAGTAGCTATAGGCTAAACACACCGTCAAATTGTCTTCATTTTTCAAGACAAGTCATGACCAGAATTAATGTTAGAGCACATTGCTATTATCTCGCATTTAAAAGCAGCTCACTGTCACCGAACGTGTCATTGATTGATGATTTAAATGAAAACTCCATCTTGTGTGCGTATGTTTTTAATGCATCTTGACTTTCACCCAGTCTGGCATTAATGACTGAGATATTACAGTGTAAAATGGCTTACAGCTGGGATCATGTTCTTACAGTCTGACAAGGAACAATTGTAAAAGACTATAAATCGCAACTTCTTAATAATCGTAAAACCCCTTGTCCACTATTAAGAACCTTTTGTGCAATGGAAAGGTTCTATGGATGTTTAAGGTTATTCATGGAACCATAAATGCCATTAAAAATCTGTATTTTTATATAGTTTCCAGAGGAGTTCATTGAATGTGAAAATGTTCTCAACAGCTTCTTTCCAGTGTGCAGCCAGATAAACAAATCTCTTGTTGTTACATTTAGCTTTCTAAAGACCCAAACACAAAGAGGATGGAAAAAATAAAGGCACCATCATCACTATCATCAGAAGTTGAAGTTTACCATTTTTCACTTTTTCACTGTTGCTGTTTATCTGCGAACATTCAGTTTGCGCTTAAGCATTCTTTTTAAGTACTGTATGTTATTTCCATAAAAAGTAGACAGTAACACTTTATTTTACAGTGTCATTGTTACACACGTTACATGTAAGGTTATAGAACCTTAAAATGTTCTATCAGTGCTATGTATTTGGAACCCCTAAAAGGTTCTATACAGAACCCTTTTTAAGGGTTCAATAAGAAGAAGAACAACAAGCTCTTTGAAGTAATGAATACTTGTTTGATAACAAATGATTAGGCTATGACAATTAAAAAAATGTAGCATTGGTGCATATTGATTAAGAGTTTGTTTCATCTGAAGTCTTCACGGGGTTGGCATTGTCTTAAATCTATAAAGTATACTCTCTGAGCAAGACATTTGACCTCTTAAGTGTGGATACATTAACTGAATTCCTGACAAAAATAATGTAAACATTACATTTGCTGCAGGTTCATTTCGCCATTGATGGGTTCATTCCTACCCTACATTTACTGCCATATATTTCTTTTAAATGGGTCATGAACTGGCTTATTACATTTTATTATATTGTTGTCTGAGGTCAACTTATGATGTTCGCTTGGCTTTTGCAATCAAAAACATCCAAATGAATAAGTAATAGGCTATTTTGTACCCTAGTTTTTAGCCTACCTGAAAAACGCTGGATTTTTATGGGCGTCTGCACTGAAGACTTGGAAGTAAACGCCCACTGCTGTGAGTGGATAACAGTTTTGCATATTAAAATGAGTCCCGTCGATGCACTTGGGGGATATTGTTTTGAAACGTCCAATGTTGTAAAATGGCAACCAGAATGTTTCGAGTCTAGAGACCGTGTGTTGTACAATATTCTTTATTGCTCGGGTAGATCGATCCAGTTTGTCATCACGAGGTAGGCATCTATGTTATTTATCTATACGTGTAATGCGCTGAATCGGTGGGCGGGGCTAAACCGGTCGTGTTGAAGTAGGCGTTGATCTTCTGCGGGGTGGTGTTTTATCCTCTTTGTCGTCATAGTTCCCCACTTTTAAAAACGAGTCGTTTGCTGAGGCTGGTGTCAATAAAAGCTTTTATTGGACTCAGGAACGTTTTCAGTTCTGAAACTTACAGGATATTTTTATAATATGATGACCTCTTAGATGTCAAAAGCTCAAGGAAAATTTGATTTCTCAGTTCATCACCCCTTTAAAAACTTATGGGGAAATGCATTCATTGCACCATGAAGCTGTGGCTTCACTTGAGGTGACACTTGTGAGAAGCCCGTTCTAGCTCTCAGCTGGATCTCAGAAGTGTGTTTTTAGCACAGAAACAAGTCTGTGTCTGCTGTGTTTACCAGCAGCTTCAACAGGGCGGCAGAGAAGGAAAGAAACAGCCATTGGGCTCGGATGAAAGTAGGGCCTCAGAGCAGTGAGGAATTCACGCTGTTTACACAAGCATGGCCACTGCTCTGACAGGCTCACATGCACACAAACACTCTCACAGACACAAACACAAAGCCATCCAACTCTCACTGAAAGAGTAAAACTTCACATTTAAATCCCATTTAGCAATGTAACACATAAACATCTGCAATGCAATAATGAAAACCATCTGAGAGAGACACACACTAAATGCAATTTCCAAGTTTCCAACCCACCACATAGATATGTGCAAAACTATATATGTTCCAAATTTACCAATCAAAACATATCAAATCAACCTGGTAAAAATCAAGATAAACAAATGAAAGAAAATTAGCAATATTTAGCATGCCTAGCCTAATGAATGACTGGTGGACAGTTGTTGTGTCAAAGCTGAAGAGCAGAAGAGCACCTCTGAACACTCAACACATCAAACCTTGAAGCAGAAGAGCATCTCTGAACACTCAACACATCAAACCTTGAAGCAGAAGAGCATCTCTGAACACTAAACACATCAAACCTTAAAGCAGAAGAGCATCTCTGAACAGTCAACACATCAAACCTTGAAGCAGAAGAGCATCTCTGAACACTAAACACATCAAACCTTAAAGCAGAAGAGCATCTCTGAACACTCAACACATCAAACCTTGAAGCAGAAGAGCATCTCTGAACACTAAACACATCAAACCTTAAAGCAGAAGAGCATCTCTGAACAGTCAACACATCAAACCTTGAAGCAGAAGAGCATCTCTGAACACTAAACACATCAAACCTTAAAGCAGAAGAGCATCTCTGAACACTAAACACATCAAACCTTAAAGCAGAAGAGCATCTCTGAACACTCAACACATCAAACCTTGAAGCAGAAGAGCATCTCTGAACAGTCAACACATCAAACCTTGAAGCAGAGGAGCATCTCTGAACAGTCAACACATCAAACCTTGAAGCAGAAGAGCATCTCTGAACACTAAACACATCAAACCTTAAAGCAGAAGAGCATCTCTGAACACTCAACACATCAAACCTTGAAGCAGAAGAGCATCTCTGAACACTCAACACATCAAACCTTGAAGCAGAAGAGCATCTCTGAATGCTCAACACATCAAACCTTGAAGCAGAAGAGCATCTCTGAACACTCAACACATCAAACCTTGAAGCAGAAGAGCATCTCTGAACACTCAACACGTCAAACCTTGAAGCAGAAGAGCATCTCTGAACACTCAACACATCAAACCTTGAAGCAGAAGAGCATCTCTGAACACTCAACACATCAAACCTTGAAGCAGAAGAGCATCTCTGAACACTCAACACGTCAAACCTTGAAGCAGAAGAGCATCTCTGAACACTCAACACATCAAACCTTGAAGCAGAAGAGCATCTCTGAACACTCAACACATCAAACCTTGAAGCAGAAGAGCATCTCTGAACACTCAACACATCAAACCTTGAAGCAGAAGAGCATCTCTGAACACTCAACACATCAAACCTTGAAGCAGAAGAGCATCTCTGAACACTCAACACATCAAACCTTGAAGCAGAAGAGCATCTCTGAACACTCAACACATCAAACCTTGAAGCAGAAGAGCATCTCTGAACACTCAACACATCAAACCTTGAAGCAGAAGAGCATCTCTGAACACTCAACACATCAAACCTTGAAGCAGAAGAGCATCTCTGAACACTCAACACATCAAACCTTGAAGCAGAAGAGCATCTCTGAACACTCAACACATCAAACCTTGAAGCAGAAGAGCATCTCTGAACACTCAACACATCAAACCTTGAAGCAGAAGAGCATCTCTGAACACTCAACACATCAAACCTTGAAGCAGAAGAGCATCTCTGAACACTCAACACGTCAAACCTTGAAGCAGAAGAGCATCTCTGAACACTCAACACATCAAACCTTGAAGCAGAAGAGCATCTCTGAACACTCAACACGTCAAACCTTGAAGCAGAAGAGCATCTCTGAACACTCAACACATCAAACCTTGAAGCAGAAGAGCATCTCTGAACACTCAACACATCAAACCTTGAAGCAGAAGAGCATCTCTGAACACTCAACACATCAAACCTTGAAGCAGAAGAGCATCTCTGAACACTCAACACATCAAACCTTGAAGCAGAAGAGCATCTCTGAACACTTAACACGTCAAACCTTAAAGCAGAAGAGCATCTCTGAACACTCAACACATCAAACCTTGAAGCAGAAGAGCATCTCTGAAAGCTACAGAAGAGCTACAGCAGCACCAGACACACACCAGTGACACTCCTGTAAGATAAGAAAAGGAAACCTGAGGCAATTCACAAAGGATCACCAAAACTGGACAATAGAAGATTGGAAAACATTGCCTGGTCTGATGAGTCTTGATTTCTGCTGCGACTTTCAGATGGGAGAGTCAGAATTTTAACTAAAATTATAACTATATTAGAACTAAAACTAAAGCCAAAAAAAAATCTTTGTTACCTCAAAAAAATGCAGGTTAACTGAAATAAAATAAAATAGCTGACCAATGCAAAAAGCTAATAAAACATTTGGGTTTATAAATAATTGGATAATTACATTTTCTTGCCACATGGTGAGGTCCAACAGCCTGAGACCACATGTGGAAATTAGTGACCTAATGTATAAACAGTGCAGATTTTCACTTTTTTTTTTTTTCAAAATTTGCTTTGTGGTATTTTTTTTAAATCCTTAATCTAGTTGTTTTTTTTAAATCAATATATAAATAAAAATCCCATATTTTTTTAAATGCGGCCCCAGACTTTTGTTACGTATTGCCCCACTGTTACTCCATGTCATCTTGTAGGAGAGAGTCCTCAGCTCAGTGTGTTTGTCCTTTGGACTCAGTCAGACTAAATCCACACCTTGAGAACATTAATAGCATAAGAGGATTCGGCCAGCAATCTAATTAAGGCTGTAGAATGTCTGCCGATCCATTAGACTGAAGGAGAACACACCTATTATTACAGCAATGCACCTGTCCTGGGCAAGAGTTGAGGTTGGCAGAAACAAAATAAAATAAGAAAAACAATGGCACAAAATGATAAACTGGTAACACAGCTAACAGTTTTAAGTTAAAAGAATATGTCACCCAAAAAAAAATAATTTACTCATGATGACAGAGTTTAGATTTTACATTCCCAAAAAGACATCCGTCAGTAAACCTGCCATGAATCTCTACAGCTAATAGTCCCAGACTCCCAACCTAAAACATAGCACCATTTAGTATATGGTAACTAATGAGATATTTCTTTAGCAGATGTTTTTATCCAAAGCAACTTACGTGATTAATACAGAGGAGAAAACAGCAGTACTACTCCCATATAACATTTCACAAATAGTTCATGCTAAAACATACAGTAAGTGGAGAGCAGCAATGCATTATATGAAGTTATGCGTTAAAGGTGAACTTTTTGCTCCTGCTGGTCCATTAGTTGGGCTGGTAAAAAAGATAAAACACAGACCAAATAACATAATTGACACGCTCTATTTCGATAGTGCGCTTGATGCTAGATGTCAAATGGCGGTCATCTAAAGGTGTGATGAACTTTGAGATCAAATTTTGACATCTAAGAGGTCATGATATTATAAGAATATCCTGTAAGTTTCAGAACTGAAAACGTCCTTGTTAGTCCAATAAAAGCTTTTATTGACACCAGCCTCAGCAAACGACTCGTTTTTCAAAGTGGGGAACTATGACGTCAGAGAGGATAAAACCCCACGCCCGCAGAAGAAGATCAACGTCTACTTCAACACGGCCGGTTTAGCCCCGCCCACCGATTTGCGCATTACACGCGTAGCTAAATAACATAGGCCTACCTTGTGATGACAAACCGTATCGAGCTACCAAGCAATACAATTCAGTGCGAGACGCCAATAAAGACCGAGCGTTTTCAGCTAGGCTCAAAACTTAGGGTAAAAAATAGCCTATTACTATTCATTTTGATGTTTTTGAATGCAAAAAACCAAGCGACGTCATAAGTTGCCCTCAACAACAATAGCCACTTTCCAACCAAGAAGTTACAGGAACTTAGTTATAGGAACTGTCCACTTCTAAACAGTTCTAAGAACTACTCTCCCCCAAACTCGGTTTTGCTGCTTGCGTTCGCACTGGCCAAGTGGCCATAGGAACTGGTAGGAGGGGTAACGCAGAGCACGGCGACGGTCTTTACTAGACGTAGCGCGGCCACATACAACAACAACAAACCAGCATGGCTATTGCAATGTTCCTGTTCTGCCTTGCCGGGACCTTAATAACGGAGAACGAACGGCGGCGTTTAAAGATTATGCTTGAGTTCTGTACAGAGAAACACAGAAGACGAAGGCTCCAGCGTAATATGATATTAAGTAATATGATGGAAGAAGATAAAAGAGCAGAGCGCAGGAGGCAAACAAAACGACGGGTAAGTTTAGCTAGCATTAGCAATTAGCTGGTTGAATGCGTTATGTTTGTCTTAATCCTCGTTGTAATGTTTTGCAAAAACACACAGCGTATGGCAGAGAGTTCGCTACAAGTTCCGTGTTGACAGTGGGCATGACTTATAAGTTGAACCAATCAAAGTAGACCTAGGGAAAGGGAACTAAAAAGTACTCGCTCTAGACTAGGCACAGAAAGAGTTATAGGAACTACGGTCTGAGGGAACTAAAAAATCCCCAATTTAGTCCGGTCGGAACACGAGACAAAAAGGGTTATAGGAACGTTAGGTTCTAGGAACTGCAAAAATTCCTCCGGTTCGAAAGTGGGTAATATAATAAAATTTTAAAAGCCAGTTCATGACCCCTTTAAGTATCAATAGAATGTCTGCTTTGTATCTGCTAACACTTTATTTTGATGCTCCCCAACAGACTATTCAACTGACTATAAGTAACTTTGCAACTATATGTAAACTTATTCTACTAACATAGACTTATATGACTGAGAGATGATTTGAAGGCAAGTTGGTTAAATTGGAACAGGATAAGATCGTTGCAGATGGTCACTGGACCATTTACGGTAGGATTTACCCAGGTAAGCGAGTCTGTGTTCTCAGATGAGTGTGTGTGATCAGTAGGCTGACTCTGGTGACTATGAAGGTTGAGTGAGAGCCTGCATGATCATGACAGGAATGTTATGGGCAAACTGAGGGTTATTTTTAGGGTGCTTTTACAATTGTTTCGATTGCCTGTCCAAACCCGAGTACAATTGCTCCCCACTCCCCCTGTCCCCGCTGGATTGAGTTCACATTATAACTATTTGTGTCTGAACTGCGGTGTGTGTGCACGATCAAATCAGCAGCTGTTTCCCCCGTTGCTAGCTAACAATGACGCAGGAGAGGGCGATAAATGCATAGCATTGCTCACCTCAATTTTCAAAACCAGCACATAACAGCATTTGTGTCTATCTGCACCAAATAGGCTACACACATTCAACAAGCTCATTTATCCCAGCATACAGCCCTGTTTTGAATGTTCGTTAAGTTCAATCGCAAAATATACGTTATATAAGCCGACCAATCAGGTTGTAAACATATTCCTATGCCTTTAGGTTCATTGTTAAATTGTTGTTAGGTCCATTGAGGGGTGGGGTCCGAACCAAGCGAACCGAACTACAAGTGTGAACACACTAAGCAGACTCGGGCATGGTCCACGGGTGTGTCCGGAAAACAGCTTTCACATCATCCAAACGAACCAAACTGACGTCAATCGAACGTGAGTGCGCACTTAGAGTGCAAGTGTGAAAGCACCCTTACACAGTGTCCTGAACTAAACGCGACGCGATAAAATTCCAGCAACAGCAAGTGTGTCTGTCCACACTAGACGTGACGCAATTGCGAGACGCCATACGTCAATCAAAAATCACAGCCATTCAGAACAGCGTGTGGGTGGAGTCTCTCTGTGAAAGCGCACTACTGGCCCACACTCGCATTGGAAATGGGTAAGGACATAATCAAATCAAGAAATAATATTATTAAACATCAAAACATTAACAAAATATACTCATTGACTAATTTTGTTATGAAGTACAGTTGTATGTTTGCATAGAATTCATTTTGAAGGTTATATTATATGCTTTCAAAATCTGAGGTATCCGTTATCGCATTTAACGGCGTGTACATACACGCGGAATCACTTCGGACATTTAACGCGTAGACAAAAGTCATGATGCCATGTTGTTCTGAGGTAGCCTAGAAATCTAGACGCACCCTAGCGGCAGCAAAAATTATTTTGCTGCAAAGTGTGGTCTAGCAACTCTCCGTTGACTTTCGAAGTGGAAAATCCAAACTCTGGTCTGGCCAATCACATCGTGTATAGAGTTGGTGGGCGGGCTTAACACAATGACGGCTGAGTTGTGACGGTTCTGTGCCGTGATTTCCATAGGTGATTTCCCTGATACTTAAAAACAACAAGACGCAGCTGGTGAACAGCGGTCTTTCGATTCAGGCTTTGGCCGCGACTCAGATGACTTGGAGTTAAGAACATCACTTAAGTCATTCTTAAAAAGGAAGATGTGTTCAGAGTTTTGACGACCGGATAAGGCAAAAGTTTCATATATCAACTTGCTCCGCTGGAGAGAAAACCATGGGGAAAGCGCATGGGACTCACTCAGCCACAGCCATCATCGCTCTGGTTGGTTAGCGCTATCCTATGGCGTGCAGAGGGATATTGAAAGACAACCTTTTATCCCGCCCCCGGATTGAGGTATGCCAATTGTGAGTTCCCAGACCTAACATCTTGATAGGTCTGGTTTGCCAGGCTAGTTCTGAGGTACTTTACGCCGGATTTGGTGTATTAGTGGTCTACAAAAATGTGGTCCACCAAATTAAGAAGTTTGCTGAAATCTTCATTTAACGGTTTCATATTTTTCCCCATTACTTTGTGTAAAACATTTTAATGACCCACTTTTTATTGGATTGTGATATAACATAAATCAGCACTGCTTTTATCAGTATTAGAAGTCTTTAGAAGTGATGAGTGACTGATTCAAAATCTCATCCCATACAACAAGAATTTGCCTGTCAAGTTTGTCTAGTGCCAGAAGCAATCAACTGGATATTGAACAAACTCTTCTCACTCTAAGCATAGCTTTGAGTTTTGCTAAGGTAGAGAACAGGTGACTCACTGAGCAGGAAATTTTAATTAAGCTACTGCTCAGGCCATCTCCCCTTCAACCTCACACACGCACACAAAACCGCTGGAGAAACAAAGTCATGGGTTATGTCAGTGAGAAAGCTTTTGAACTTTGACCAAGAGTTGTTTGTGTTTGAGTAAAAAACCTTTTAAAGGATAACCACCCTCACAAATCTGGCTTCAGGGTTTCAGACCGTACTGTCCGTCGGGATACTCGGCCAAGTGGCGGATGGAAAAAACGCCAGCTCAGTCAGGGACAATATGTGACACAAGGAAGTGCCTTCTACGGTGTGGCTCTGGTTTTAAGAAGAAAGCCGATCCTGTAACCTGAGTATTTCTCATCAGCCGATGGAAAACCTACTCCTTGGATTTTTGATTAACTTCCTGCATATTTAACACCGTGTGTGGCTTTAAAACGTGTCTGGGTCAGGGTAGAAGAGTCAAGGGTTTTAGGCACTTTTCATATATAATCATTTTAAAAGGAGACAGACAGAGTCCACTTTAACTGACCCCTGCTTACTTTATTTTTCATGCATTAATTATGCCTTGTAATGCATTGTCTCATGAATAATTGTAACCAGTTGGCAGTTATAATACATTATAATATTGATCTATTTATTCTTACACTTTTAGAAAGCATAAGGCATTAAAACACATGAAAATTTTTAGATATAAAAAGAAATCTGTGAAAATTATAATGCATAACTTTTTTATATTTATTGAAAAGATATAGTGCATTATACATTATGAAAACCTTTATAATGTGTTATACGTAGGCCTTGGGTAAAGTGTTACTAATTCTTTACCGAATCAAATCTGTCAACCTCAGAGGACATTTGGGTATTGATGTTAGCCCGAACTGAAACAAAAGGTTAACAGTATAGAATTGAATAGAATATGTAATAGAAATGAGAAATGTAGTATTCATGCTGGTTTCATGTTTTAAAAAGCCTCTCTTGAAAATAGAAATAAAATTATTTTTTTTTAATTAATGATTTGCCATTAAATGAAAATGTCACATGGTGTAACCATTACATGGTAATGTAAAAACATGGTAAAAAAATAATTTTTTCACGTAATTTTTCAGCGTTATAAAACTTAACTTGAACAGTTAAGTTTTACCGTTTTCAAATCCATTCAGACGATTTTCTGATATTTAGAAGAATTAATATCAGTAACCAGACAGTTTCTGGTCTCACTGACTTCCATAGTATATTTTTTTCCTACTATGAAAGTCAATGAGACCAGGAAACTGTCCGGTTACTGATATTCTTCTAAATATCAGAAAATCGGCTGAATGGATTCAAAACGCGTAAAACTCAACTGTTTAACCCCTTATTGACATGACAGCACATATAACGCATTAAATGGACAAATATTATTGTAATAAAGTTATAAATTATAAATAAAGTCCATGCTCATACTTTACTCATAGATTCATAATAAAGAAGGGACCACAGTCATATCTCTGCACCAGCACTTCAAACAGACACTAGATACTTGTGGATTTTCCTTAAAGGTGAAGATGGGAAATATGAAGCCTTTCCAAAGCCCTCTTCAGCAGTTGCCAGGGGCTGCTGATATAGTTTAACCACTCGTGCATTTCTTTGTTGGCTCTAGAACAACATCCAGAGTGTGCACGGCAAATAGTGGGGGAGGTAATATTTTGACCCAGAGTCAGGAACTCTTTTATTTTTTCTTTGCCTCTTTAAATTACAGTTTGGTTAGTGTTAACCATTAACTACCAAGGAATTTTGAGGCAGGAGTCATTGGGGCATGACAGCAGCACACTTCACCTTAGGCTGGCAGAGGAAGAAGAATAAAGAATGTGACATCAAGAGAAGGCTGGACCATCGGGATCACATTTCATAAGTCAAAACTCGTCTGCTTACAACTGTCATTTCTCAGTATAGACAACAAACAGCTGAGCTTAAAGGTAACACAGACACTAGGTGCATTTACATGGAGCAATGTATTCTGATTACAATAGAAGTCTAATTCGAATGAAAATGCTCCATGTAAACACCTCAATTCGGAAATAAAAATGTCCAAACTGATTGAAATTTCAGTTTGAGAGGGGTGGGATAAACCTTTTCTAATCCGTTTGTTATGACATGCAAACTTTGGACTGAAAAACGTGCAATGACATAGAAATTCACCCCTTAACCCTCAGGTGCTCTTCGTTTCGGAGTCACACTTGTTATCTTCCCGGTCAAAAGTGACCGGACACCTAAAAATGAAACTTTCTCCATCCCAGTAAAACCAATGCAATTTATTTTTGTTCTATAATATTTATTCTTTTTAATTTAGTATTTTGAGACAATTTAATTAAATTTATTAATATTTATGCAATATTTATGGGTTATTTTTGCCATGGAAAAAAAATATATTTATTTTTATTTATTTATTTTTTTTTTTTAAATATTAATGCAGTATTTTACTTTAATATAGAGTCTAGGCCTTCAGAAAAAATATTTTTTGAAGAAAATTAGCACCATCTGGTTACAGTATAGAGAAAAACGTAGAATCATGGTGTAACCACTAGATGGCATATACAACTCTCTATGGAGAGGCATGTGAATTCCCAGATGTTTATGAACACTTTTTTTTATTTTTGGTGGATTTGAATATATAGTTGAAACAATCTCAAAAACTATTTCTTATTAAAAAAATTGACAATAAACAAAAATTAACTTTTTTTTTTACAATTTCCCATTCATTTTCTATGGGGGTCATTTTTGACCAAAGACCACAAGTGTGACTATTTTTTTTAAGACCACAAAATTTTACCTCAAGTTGTCTTTGGAGGATTGACAGCCCATACTTGCAATGGCCATGAGACACACGCAATTCAATTAGTTCACACGCTCACACGCCACACCATGTATTTGTCACGCTGAAAAGGCAATGCCAGAGCAATCCAGGAACATGTCCATTGTCGGGTTTTCTGTCTTTTTTTACTTTTTTCTGAACACAGGATAGCCACTCACCGCTTCATTCATTGTTTGTTTACGTTTGTTTCCGGAAGTCACTCGCTACTAGTTTCGCCTTCTCGATGACATTACGCACGCTGTTAAAGACGGCATGCGATGACTGGTCAGGAAACAATGAGTAGTCTGACGTGTCTTGTCCGTGACCAAAACAAACTGTGATTGGTTGCTTGGTTGCTTTAACTGTGATTGGTTGCTTTCTTGGGCGGTCCTTGGCAAATGGAAGCTACTATGGAGTGCAGACCTGCTGTCAGTCTGAAGGTCTGGCTACACACAAGACTATTTTAGACGTGAACACCATTTTCCAACAACTAGCAAAACTAGCAAGAAGAAAGAAACTCATTTAGCACACACATTACACAATTTAATCTGGTAGCACATGTTACATTAGCACATAGTTGACTGGTACATTTCAGCAGTCTGTGAAATAGAAGCATCACCAGAGGCCAAACCACTCAGGCCTAATTTTGTCCTGCATGGGCCTTTGTGTTTTGTTTATTCAGAAAACATGGATTGGCTCTGGAGAATAGTAATCAAGAACAAAAATAACCAATAAAGACAAATATTAGAAGAAAAACACATTTACACAGTGACAGTTTACACTAGTGAACTGTCTTGCAATCTTTAGCCTAAAGAAACGGCATACAAACTGAAATGGAAACTTATAAGTGACTACAGCAACTCTGACTGACGTGAAGCACAAGAGAGACTTTTGATCAACAATTACTTCAGCAATTGAGTTAACAATGTGATTTCTATTAAGTACAAAAAGACACATTGAGTTACGTAGACCATTTTCATTTGATTTAATGAAGAAGGGAAGGGGACAGAAAGGAAAGGGAAATAAAGGGAAAGATATGAAAGGGAGAGAAAGAAAGGAAGGGAAGAGAAAGAAAAGAAAGGGAAAGGAAAAGGAAAGAATGGAAAGGGAAAGTGTAAGAAAGAAAGGAAGGAAAGAGAAAGTGAAAAAAGCAAAGGAAAAGTGAAAGACAAAGAAAGAAAACAGAAAGGAAAGAAGGGAAGGGGAAAGAAAGGAAAAAACAAGGGAAAAGTAAAGAATCAAAAGAGAAAGAAAGGAATGAAAGGGAAAGGAATGAAAGAAGGAAGGAGGTAAAGAAGGAAGTGAAAAGAAAGGAGGTAAAACCTAACATTGTGCTTACTAAGAATTTTTTTGTTAACTTTACTTAATGTCCAATCCTTTCTTGAACTTACTTAAAATTTCTTAGTAATCTGTAATGTTTGCATGGTATGCCTTCGTTATTCAGAAAAACCTTGTTTTTTTACTTGACTGGTTTGAGTACCATTTTGATTAAAATTAAGTTATGCTTACTTAATGTAATTAAGGCAATTAGTTTGCATAATAAAATTAAGTAAACTGAACTAATTGGTTTTTCCAGTGAAGGGAGGAGGGAGGAAGAGAGAAAGCGAGAGAGAGGGGAAAGAAGGAAGGGTAGACAAAACTAAATAAAAACTAAAATTAACCAAAAAAGATGAATTTATTTCTTACACATTGAATACATATGTACGGTGGCGTATTGCATTCACTTGAAGAAAAAAAATCTACTCTGTTTTTCTGAATTAACGAGTTAATTTTTCATGAGAAAAAGTTTTTTTGCTCTGTTTTTCTGAATTAACGAGTTAATTTTTCATGAGAACATTTTTTTTGCTCTGTTTTTCTGAATTAATTTTTCATGAGAAAAAAAGTTGTTGCTCTGTTTTTCTGAATTAACGACTTAATTTTTCATTAGAAAAAAAGTTGTTGCTCTGTTTTTCTGAATTAACGACTTAATTTTTCATGAGAAAAAAAGTTTTTGCTCTGTTTTTCTGAATTAACGACTTAATTTTTCATGAGAAAAAAAGTTTTTGCTCTGTTTTTCTGAATTAACGACTTAATTTTTCATGAGAAAAAAGTTTTTGCTCTGTTTTTCTGAATTAATGACTTAATTTTTCATAAGAAAAATTTTTCATTCAGAAAAACAGAGCAAAATCTTTTTCTCATGAAAAATTAACTCATTAATTCAGAAAAACAGAGCAAAAAAAATTTCTCATGAAAAATTAACTCGATTAATTCAGAAAAACAGAGCAAAAAAAATTTTCTCATGAAAAATTAACTCGTTAATTCAGAAAAACAGAGCAAAAAAAATTTTTCTCATGAAAAATTAACTCCTTAATTCAGAAAAACAGAGTAGATTTTTTTTTCTTCGAAGTGAATGCAATACGCCACCGTACATATGAGTGCACACATCTTAATCATTATTTTATTAATCCAGAGATCAATCAAGTTTTTGGGGAGTCTCATCACATGACATTTTACATCCAAAACTAACTTGCCTTGTCATTAAAATGTCAAATTATCTTATATTTTAATAGACCTATTGACCTTGACAAACAGTCATGAAGGTCTGCAGAGGTGACCCATGACTTTGATTTTGCCGACAAAACTTTTTCAAATATTAATAAAGAGTGAAGCAGTTTTTGAGTATTCTTTATGTTGACAAAGCAATTGAAGCATATTTGCCATTCCAAACTGCAATCGAGGAGGATTTCACAATTTTGATTAACCTCAGAATATAAAATAGCATTTATAGCTATTTTATAATAGTCCGGAAGTTTGACAAATTCACTTTTAAAATAAAAAAATAATCTAAGGTCACAAAAACAGAAAGTATTGTAATAATTAAAGATTAATAATAGCTGTTCATTTAAACTATTTTTGGTTCATTATAATGTCACATTACAGGACACATATAGACCGGCTTCCTACAGTATAACCCATTGACTTAATGAATGGAGAGAGCTAATCCAGTGAATGAAAACAGGATTTGCCTCTATAGAAAACAGTGATCAGCTGCATGGAAATAATCAGATCTTGGCTGCAAATCAATCCCACATCGCACAGCCACTCAAGCTGGACAATGTGTTTTCAGAGCTCACATACCAAACAACATCTAGCTAAAAATAAATTCACAAGCCACATCTCCAGGGCGTTTTGCCATCCTTCTGGGAATGCACAGCCATATGCTTAGCTACATCTCATCCCACGTCACATGACACGCGAGCTCATTAGCCAGTACACTCCAAGAGATCCGCGCGGCAGGGATGCGGAAGGGGAAACAACAATGTGAAAAGGTCAACTGCAGATGTAAGAGAGTGACAAGAATACTGAAAGAGCGAACACGTGCGATGACGGAACAAAACTGGCGTGGGTCTATGAGAGAAAAGGCCTAATCTACTGACTACTTTAAATAAGCTCATTAGACGGATTGCCGGTTTCCCATAGACCCCTGACACTTTTTTTTAACTCTCACGCCATTGCAGACTCAATCTACAATTTTTTCAATGTTTTATTTTTTAATTATTCAGCATGCAGTTTCATAATAACTGAGATACTATGTCAAATAATGTCTGACTACAGGAATGAGGATTAAACGAAACATCATGGAAAACCTGAATATGTCCGAATATTTAAAGAACGTGATTTACAGCCACAAGGAACCTCTAAAAGTCAGTGAAACAGCATGGGAATTTCAACAGTAAATATCACTTTTTCAAACAATGTAAAACATACAGTTGGTTTAACTTAAAAAATGAAGTAACCTGTTGCCTTTAAATTTTAAGTTCATTGAAATGGAAAAATTGAGTTAATACAATGAAGGAGATTGATTTAATCATCAGAAACTCAAAATATTATGTTACCTGAACTACATCAATTATTTAAGTTGATTTGACAAAAGAAAAAGTTGTGTGCTCAATGTCAAAATAATCAATGATTCAATAAAAATAAAACTCATCCAGTATCATAAGCAAATAGCAGGATTATTATCCTTAACTAATATAAAACTAAAACACATTTTTCATTATTTGAAAAAACGAATTATAGAATAAAGTACTAACTATATACAAATAACTAAACATTTTAATAAACTTATCTAACAACTATAATAAAAATTACAAAAACACAACAAATTTACAAAAAATGTAACTAAAATTAATATATATATATATATTAATTTCAGTTACATTTATCTATATA
>JAQIUQ010002466.1:0-72500 GCA_030378365.1 Hybognathus amarus | reverse complement strand
ACCATAGACCTCCATTATATGACTGATAGACACCAACGGTTTGACCTAAAAATATCAAAATTAAAACTACTGCGGAAACAAAGACACCTACATCTTGGATGCCCTTGAGGTAAGCTAAAACACACCAAAAATTTATTATTACCCCTTTAACATCCATGGCACCTTTCAATTTCACAAAAGATATAGTGGAAAAAAGGTTACTACAAATGGTTATTTTGGGAACTGTTCTTTGGGGAACCCAAAATGGTTCTTCAATGGCATCATTGAAGAAAAATACATTATTTACCTTTATTCTTAAGAGTGACATTTTCATTGTCCTAATACATTTCACTGGCAATGAAACATTTAGTGGAACTTGAGCTTCTTAACTTTTGTTGAAGTTAAGGAATGATGTCCTTCTCTATATTATTATACTCTATATTTATTGCACGACAATTCAGAGGGTCAGGGAACACTTCATTACTTGAACAACAGAAGTCAATGTCAAAGTGTATCTGAAAAGAAATGGACAAAAACAGCTAAACAATGACTAAAACTTTGGTCTGGATGTCTTGAACATGAAGCAACAACAATAGCAACAGCCATGGCGGGCCAGCAGACTATTAAAAAGAATTGCAAATGAGATTAGGCTGGGTCTTACGCAACATGTGTGACTAAAGCCCTGATTCAAGATACTACAATACACACCTAGGCAATAGCACTCGTCACCTGTAATAAGATGAGGATCCGCATCAAATCACTGGGCAAATTAAAATCGAATACTGCAGCCTCTCTGTTTAAGGCCGATACAAACAACATAAAGAACATCTAATGCACAGGAAATTAAAAACGCACCAATAGAGGACCTCAGCGAGAGCGGTGTATGAGAACGCTGCCCATAATAACTCTGCAAGTATGAGAACAATGTTTGAGGCCACCACAGTTTGAGTTACTCCCAGTTTTTATGAAGTGCTGCTTGAAGTATTGTTGCTATTGTCTAAATGCATCTAACATATTTTATATGTACACTGTAAAAATTAATATGCTTTATCTAATTAATAGAATTGTGGCAACAGATTACACGCAATATTATTAATTAAATTTAACTAATTAGAATTGAGTAATAACTAATCAAATTATTCCTTACAGGTTAACCATTTAAAATTAGCAAAGTTTACACCAAAAACAAAATTAACAAAAATATCTCAAAGATTAATTAAGAACTCTTTATTTTATATTGCCAACATTGAAGACACCTGATGTTTACAAGCAGAATCACAGAAGGAGAAAATTTAATTTTAAAACAAACACCGATCACCATAATGATGACTTCAATGTATGTTTTTTTGGTTGTTGTTGTAAGTTTTACTCATTTTAAATGGTTAACTTTTAAGGAATTAATTTGATTAATTATTGCTCAATTCTAATTTGTTACATTTAAATAATAATATTGCTTGTAATCTGTTGCCACAATTTTTTTGATTAGATCAAGCATATTAATTTTTACAGTGTATATTATGTGAGTGTGTGTGTGTCACATTTGTGTGTCATTTGACAGCACTATTACAAATAGTTTTGCTAATTAAAACAAAGCTCAAATAAAATAGTTATTAGATCAAAATAAATCAACAAAAAACAATTAAATGAAAATTAGAAATGTAACCTTAGTTGGCATAACTGAAGTAGCCTAAAATAAAATGAAATAATTCTGAAAAAAAAAAAAAAAACAGAAATAGGCTATAACAAAGAACTAATAAAAATAACAAAAGCACATAGGCTAACAAAATTACTAAAACTTAAATTATGAAAACTATATATATATATATATATATATATGCTTCTCTCATACACACACCTTTAGATGTGTCATATTCACTCTCTTTAGACCTTCATTCAGCTTTCAATCACTGTCAAAACAACAGACAGTCTCTGAGGTTTTCATTAGGAGAGTTCATTTTCCTATAACCAAAGGAGGTGGAGGTCTCATGCACGAACAATTTGAAATTTAAAGCCGTTCTCATTTTTCTAAGAGAACAGAGGAGTTGGGAGGGTTATATATTCTGCACAATTATACTTTCAGATGGGTTCATGTAGAATGTGTTAAATAGATGTCAAACTCCATTAACCATGTCTGAATGTCTTCTCATTCATTCAAACCATCAGAGATATTTATAAACCAAATAAATAGTATGCTGATAAGTTACAACTGCACACCCCGCCTCCTCAAACACACACACACACACACACGCAATGTGTGTATCATCTCACACCATCTCATTTATTTGGTCACCATTTAAACCATTTGTCACATGGACTATGTAAACTAACAAACAAACTGCTTGACAGTCCAGTGTGGTATTACACAGACGAACACACAACAAATCCAAGTGAGCACTGTTACACTATGTGTTACAGTGTCATTATTATGCATTAAAGTACTGTGTAGTAACAAATAACTACATGTACTTGGGTTAGATAGGGGTTAGTTGCACGTCATTATAGTTTATAGGTATTAGGCTACTAAGCAGGCACATGTTGAGACTGTAAAATAAAGTGTTACCACATAGACAGCACTTTTAGGCATCATAGTGAACTTGAGCGTGCCCGTGATGCTGTCTAGGTAAGTTAGGCAACGCACGTAGGTTTGGGAACACAGCCTGGCTGCGCGTGCACACAGTACATATACAGTATGCTGAAAGTAAGCAGAAAGTGAGTTACCTTTGGAGTAGAGGGACTTGGGCGAATCGAGGTCGATATCCGCGCTGAAGAGCGTTGTGAAATCAGAGGGCATCGCAGATCCTCCGACCCGCCGAGAAAATGACAGAGTTGCTCTTCAACCGCAGCTTCTAACAAACTGCCATCGTTTATTTGGACGAAACGAAAGACGAAAACAAACAAAAGCCAGGTGTCGAAAAAGCAGCCAATGACACTTCTAAATATCATTTAAAAAGTGTTTATGTCGGCCAGCGCTCTTCGTAGTGTGTGTTTGTATATTTGTGAGTGTGTGTGTATAAACACAGCCAGCAGCACGACTCTTGAAACAGTTGTCTGTTTCCTTTGCGGCCCCGCCCACTTCATGCGTCATCACTTCAAGAGCAACGCGTTCCAAACACAGGTTCATTAAATATTTCATGATTAAATATAAAAGCAATATTGACACAAGATGCTCATTTTTACGGTGGCGTATTGCATTCACTTGAAGAAAAAAATCTACTCTGTTTTTCTGAATTAACGAGTTAATTTTTCATGAGAAAAAATTTTTTGCTCTGTTTTTCTGAATTAACGACTTAATTTTTCATTAGAAAAAAAGTTTTGCTCTGTTTTTCTGAATTAACGACTTAATTTTTCATTAGAAAAAAAGTTTTGCTCTGTTTTTCTGAATTAACGACTTAATTTTTCATAAGAAAAAATTTTCATTCAGAAAAACAGAGCAAAAAAAAAATTCTCATGAAAAATTAACTCGTTAATTCAGAAAAACAGAGCAAAAACTTTTTTTCTCATGAAAAATTAACTAATTAATTCAGAAAAACAGAGCAAAAAAAATGTTTCTCATAAAAAATTAACTCGTTAATTCAGAAAAACAGAGCAAAAAAAATTTTCTCATGAAAAATTAACTCGTTAATTCAGAAAAACAGAGTAGATTTTTTTTTCTTCAAGTGAATGCAATACACCACCGTACATTTTGCCAAGTTCACACAGAAACTGTTTATCATTTATTTTGGTCATGTTTTTATACTAAGCCACTATGGGAAAGTATTGGTAAGTTTATTAAAGATAATCTAGCAAGATATATCAGGTTTAGATATAACCTTTTAAGACATCATTTTTTCACCTTGATCGAGATTAAAAAAGCCCGCTTTGTTACCAATCTAATTTATTTTATTAGGAAATTCTATATCCATAAATGTAAATTCTCCAACAATAAACCAATCGGTAACACTTTACAATAAGGTTAATTAGTTACTACATTAGTTAACATTAACAAAGAATGAAGCATTTGTTAATCTTTGGTAATGTTACAAAAGATTTTGTAAATGGTACAGTTACAAATGGTTAGTTCATGTTAGTTAATGCATGAACTAATGTTTAATAAATGAACATTATTGTAAAGTGTTACCAACCAATCTTTATAGTTTTTTGAAAGAGTTTGAAATGTACCTAAACACCATCTCATCCTCAGCAAATAAGAAAGCAATAAAAACACTTTTATTTTGTAATTACTTTAATTTGGTTAGACCTACTCTGAATTTTGTATAGAATATCCTGCCCTCTTGACCCTCTTTTTATTTATTTAATTATTTTATTTTTTCCTCTTTCTTTCCTCTTTTTGTTTGTTTTAGATAGTCATGCACTTGTCTTAAGATGACTCTTTATATGTCATATTTTGTACAGATATGTTTGCAATTCTGTAACAGATTTGTATGCTATGTGCTATGATTGTCATCTTTGTTTGTTCCTAATAATAAAAAAACACTGCACTGACAGATTGCATTCAACTTAAATGTCAGAGTCAGAGAACGTTATAATGAATAAATAACAAATGAAACACACACAAAAAAAAGGTTCATTACATCAATAATAACTCAACGAACAATAACAAATGTTCGTGGAACGTGTTTCTTAGAAAAACAAACATGTTTAACAAAAGCACCCAATCAGTGTGTCCCTGAAGGGTCATGCCGTTGCCAGTGATGTTCTGGGGAAAAAGTAAAGCATTATTGTCTAGGAACAGCGCAGGCTGTGAGGACCGTTTGACACAATGTCTGGCAGCTTGACACATGATTCATGTTCAGCAGATTCACTATTGTCCTCATACAATGGATGTTAAAGGGACAGTTCACCCAGAAATTAAAATTCTGTCATCGTTTACTTTTTGGATGATCTATTCATTTTTACGGAGCATCACTCAGAAATAAATTGAGAATCCATTTAAATTCCAATTCAATTCCTGAATTTGATTTGAGTTACATGATTGAATTTGAATGTAAGGTAGTAGAAATGCAGTAATCAAAACAAACTCTGACACTATGAAAGTTTCAAAAACCTTGAAATGATGATGTAAGCCGTTGTTGACATTGACTCTTTTTACAGATATTAAAGGGATAGTTCACTTTGAAAATAATTTTTGGTGTGTTTTAGCTTACCTCAAGGGCATCCAAGATGTAGGTGTCTTTGTTTTCCACAGTAGTTTCAATTTTGATATTTTTAGTTCAAACCGTTCTTGTCTGTCAGTCATATAATGGAAGTCTATGGTCACCACCTCAAAGGGCATGCACAGAGAAGTCCAGATTAAACATGATTTAATGACTCGTAAATGTAAGTACACATTAATGGCCTGAGACACGAAACTAGCGGTTTGTGTGAGAAAACGAACAGTATTTGTATAGTTTTTACCTCTTTGGTCTGCGCTAGCGCTGGAATGCGCCTTGAGTGATCTCTCTCGGCGTTGCGAAAAAATTCAACGTTGCCTGTTGATATATCGAAATCGTCTTCCATTACGATTTCCTGTATATCTAAATATGTTTCGATCTTCACAGTGAATGGTAACGCTTCCGAATTAAATCTCTGTGTAAACAATGAGTGAGCGTACATGCGTAAGATATCACTTCTTGCGCAGACCAAAGCGTCCATGCGATAAAAACGTTATATATAAACACTGTTCGTTTTCTCACACAAACTACCCGTTTTGTGTCTTAGGCCATCAATGTGTACTTACATTTACGAGTCATTAAATCATGTTTAATTTGGACTTCTCTGTGCATGCTCTTTGAGGTGGTGACCATTGACCTCCATTATATGACTGATAGACAAGAACGGTTTGACCTAAAAATATCAAAATTGAAACTACTGTGGAAGCAAAGACACCTACATCTTGGATGCCCTTGAGGTAAGCTAAAACATATCAACAATTAATTTCAAAGTGAACTATCCCTTTAATAAATTAATTATAATACAGCATTGTATCATTATAAATTGTGTTTATTGCCTATAAATCTGCAAAGAAGATAGATTTACAATTGTTTAATAATTGACGAATAACTCAATACTACATGTCATTTGTCTATCTGTCACAGAACCCATTTAACATTCAGACCTCACAGCAATATTAACTTCACAATCTCAGCTTTGACATTTTTAATAGGCCTATCATATGTACACAAAGTCCACAACATTTGTGGGGTTAATTTATAATTATGAGGAAATAAAAAATTAAAAATGTTCAGAAGGGTCATGGACCTAGTTTTTATAGCCCTGTATGATTTTATCTGTACTGTGTGTATAACTTCTTAGACCACAGTGATTTATTACTCTACAATATCGACCAAACATTAAAGTCATTCTATGATGATTCATGATTCGCCCTGTATTTACATATGGATTATGTTAGAATTGTTGACACTTTTTATTCGACTTTAGAGAGACTCCAATTCATTTGTCAGTACACATATCAATTGACTAGAATTAGTTAACTTGATGACTCTCATTATAAGCAAATAAATAAATTAAGATTCGCCGATTCACGAAGTAACACTAACATAAACAGGATAAACAGCGCCATCTGGTGTCTAAATGATCGCTATAATATAAGCAAACACAATGCCTTTTGTGAAAGATAAAAACATACTGAATATGTTCGTGATTGCAAATTAATTGTATGTACGTTAATATATTGTTATATTGCAATACACATCTTGATTTTAAATGAAAGGGTGTAATTCCTCCTCCACTCCAGAGGGCGCTCGCGTGCGTGTCCACTGTGGGAAACACATACGAAGCATAAGCGGAACAAGCGGAGAAGCGTCCATGAAACTGGCGTGCTGAGCAATAGAAAAACAATATTTTTTCCATAATTACTCGTATTTATTGAGTTAAAATGCCGGACTTAGCGGTAGAAAGGGTCGTCGTTCATCCCCTGGTGCTATTGAGTGTCGTGGACCATTTTAACAGGTAAATATGAGTGTTGTGGTGTTGCTGTAGTAAAACTGTTAACTCACTGTCATTATGTCAATGAAAGTAGCCGCTACAAGCTAAAGGCTAACTGGATGTAAAACATGAAAAGAAGCAACATTTTAAGAGTTTATTCATTTTATGGTGTTGCAGACTTAATAATATAACAATTTGTTAAACCGTCGTCTTGTAGAGGCTACTAACTTACAAATAATTGTATTTGCATGAAGGGCTGTAAGCTATCCAACAATGACAATTCAATACACTCACTATATTATTTAATAGTCTGCTATAATTATTAGGTATGTGGACAAAAAATTAAAACTCAACAAATAGACAAAATGGATAGCATATGTGGAAAGACCTGGGTACCCACTTTACAAAATAAAAAGAAAAAAGTAAATATGTCAAGTACGAAGAAAGTTACAACATTTTATAGTTCAGTAATCAGCGCCTATTTTTGTCTCATTTCTAAGATGAAAACAATAGAATTTAGTGTGACCGAAAACAAGTTGTTTTTTCACAAAAATGCTCATAACTTTCTCAATATTCAAGATATCTTAATAAAATTTTCTGTGGAGATGGGTTTTATATAGTTATTTGGATCTAACGTGGGTTTCATATAGTTATTTGGATTTTTACTTGATTTTAACACACATAAAGGCTGATTTGGCCTATCTTTTATAGTATTTTTCTGACGAGCAGTTGTTGAAAATACAAATAATTGAATGGAAAACAACGATCCAAGGAAATTTATATAATCCTTAATTTAAAAGATGGATTTTGGTTGATTCATGCTATTTCCAGTTATGTAAGAATATAGAGTTAACAATACTAACGCTGGTGGAGGAAAGAAAGTGGAGGAGACCACACAAAAGTTGAGTGTTGCATTTTGACAGCTTTTCTACAGGTAACGTTCAGTGTCGTAGTCATAAAAAAAGTGGGGAGTTTAAATGGCCACAAAATTTTGTACAGCACACCACAAACATATGTTCTTCATGTCTACCTTCCTCTGGAAAGTGTCCAAAGTGGGTAAAAATAATTTCGTGACAGTTGAATTCTTCCGTATTGTTTGAAATCACCTTTCAGGAGGAAAATGCAGCCTGACTAGAAAAAAATGAAAACAAATGTGCAGTCGAAAACTCTAATGATGTGATTGACTAAAAACAATCAAGGATTCCCACAGCGAGTCAATGAAAACAGCGCATTTTAGGAGACCCGTTCAAAATGAGTCGGGAAAATCCGGCACAGAGATTTGGAACACAATGGCGGCCGCTATTTATTGAAATGTCCACATACCTACTATAATATCATTATTGAACCTTAGTATTACTCGGTTTTTGTTGTTGTAGTATTTACTTCATTTATTGTGATGCATAACTTGCTTTATGACACACATTTATCTATATGAGTGTAGATTCTGGAATAAACAGATTTATAAAGTGTTATACATGATCTGAAACAGCTTATATATTCAAAATCAATTGATCTATTTCTGTATTGTGTGTAAATCTTGTCTTTGTGTGTTAGGATTGGTAAAGTTGGCAGTCAGAAGCGAGTTGTTGGTGTTCTGCTGGGTTCATGGCATAAGAAAGTGCTTGATGTGTCCAACAGCTTCGCTGGTATGCTTGCATCTCTTGGTGTTAAAAGCATTTCTTTCCTGTTGAAATATAATGTAAGTAATGTTTAGTAATTGTGTGCCAGTGCCTTTTGATGAGGACGACAAGGATGATTCAGTTTGGTTCCTTGACCACGACTATCTGGAGAATATGTACGGCATGTTCAAGAAAGTCAATGGTAAGATCCCTTAACTATGCACATGTCAAGAACCTATGTTATATTTTATACATTCTGTTATAGAACATGACCTCATGTCCCAGGTCTAATAGAGTCGTGGTGTTGTTTCTTTCAATTCTAGCACGGGAGCGAATAGTTGGGTGGTACCACACGGGCCCAAAGCTGCACAAGAATGATATCGCTATAAATGAGCTCATGAAACAGTACTGCTCCAATTTGGTATGTAATACTGTTCATTTTAATACTAAGTTGTACTGGGTTGAATCTGACAAAAGCATGTCTGAGTAATGTTTCATTCTAAAATTAAAAACACATATTTTGCAGAATAATTTTTTATTTTATATAAAACATTTTTAATTAATAATATTTAATATAATTTTATGCTAAAAATTCAATCTTTTTATCTGTATTATCTAGGGATGCACCGGTCAGGATTTTTGCAGACAGCCTGCTCTAAATGATGTGCAATTTACTATGGTTTACTAATATTTCGTGAAGTTACAAAGTTAGTTTTACATCCTCAAATTGCGATCAGTTTGTACGATTGGCTAAATTTAGTGACTACCGATTCAGAGTCATAGAATTTGATTGGAGCATCCTTAGTAATATCTTTATCTGTAATAATATTTTTTTAATACATAGATTATATTTAAATAATTAATACTTATACAAATATTTTAAAAAACGTTATTTTAGTAATATTAACTAATGATTTTTTTTTTTTGCACTGTCATTCTTGATAGTGATTCACATTACATTATTTTTTTACTTGATGCTTAAATTACAGTCCGTACAATAAATATTACTATGATGTCTAATTTAAGTCTTATATTACCTATTGTTATTTTTTTTGATTTACAGTAATGCAATTAGGCAGAGGATTTAAATGTAATGTAAATAACGCCACAATACAAAAATAGACTTAATTTTCTTTACGCAAAATATAATTTCATTTTTCTTTTGATTTTGGGTTGAAATGTATCCTTTTTTTTACTAAAGCATACAAATACCATAATATGTTTGCAGAAATTTAGGGAACATTTAATAAAACATTATTTGATTTATTATTTTACACATCGTGAGCTAAGAATTATAAGGTTCTATCTCCGTTTAGGTTAGTTCTGAGATATTGAGCATCAAAGTTTTTACATCCCACCTGGCAAAACTGTTATGTAGTATACATTTCTATTATAGCTTTATCTATTAATCTTTTTTTTACAAAAATAACACCACACAGGCATTAATAAACACCTAATGGATCAGATTATGTCAAAAACTCAATTTCGACCAAAAGTGCAGATAGAACCTTATAATTCTAAGCTCACGACATTCCATGTTGTCAGTCAGGGTTTGTGTTGGTCTTTGTAATCTCGCCCACTGCGAGTTCACCCAATAGTAGGGCCCTATAAAATCTGTTTTATTTTTTCCCAAATTCCATTTTATTTTTTCCAAAATTCCGTTTTTTCCATTTTAATTTTTGCAAATTCCGTTTTAATTTTTGGGAATTAATTTTTTTTACCCTTTACTGTTATTTTAGTTGTAAAAAGAGTGTGCTTTTTAATCCGTGATTGCAGAAATTATAGGGCCCTACAATAGTATTTCGAAACCCCGGGATGCCAGTTGGCAGGAAACACAGTGTATTGCAGCCATCAAACAAACTGGGTCAGAGATTGCAGATTCCACACAATCTAAAAAGCATCAGTATCCATCTAAAAATGTCATATGAACGAAAGCATATTTAAACACGGATAAATCAACTCATTAACTTACAGTATGTAAGTTTCAGCATGGGCTTTTATTGTCAATTGCACTCATTCCTGTTGCGTCCTCAAGCGGTCGGTCGAGTCGCAGTATATACGAGGCGATCTTTGATATTTTGAATTAGGACTGCAGTACCTATTTCAACCACTAGCTGTCATTCTTACAGACAGCACCTTTAAGCGTATTAAATTCCTTTGTGTTTTCCTAAAGGTTTTAGTCATTATTGATGTGAAACCCAAAGACCTGGGGTTGCCAACTGAAGCTTACATCTCAGTGGAAGAAGTGCATGATGTAAGTATTTGTGCTGCTCTATTATACGTTAGTTTAAGTTTGTGTCTCATGCTAATTGTTGACATTTATTCTTTGCTGAAGGATGGAACTCCCACTTCCAAGACGTTTGAACATGTGACCAGTGAGATCGGAGCAGAGGAGGCGGAGGAAGTGGGTGTAGAGCATTTGTTGCGGTAAGACGGAGACTAACTAGTACATTCATGATTATCGGATTCATTTTACATGTATTAACGGGGTGGTGAGAGCGCAGTGGATAAGACACATGACTTTGGTGTGAGACACCAATGTGTCCCTGAGCAAGACACTTAACCCCTAGTTGCTCCAGAGGCGTGCGACCTCTGACATATATAGCAATTAAGTCGCTTTGGATAAAAGCATCAGCTAAATTAATAAATGTAAATTAAAATGCCACTATTATGCTTTTTTTTTGGATATTACCTTTCATGTGGTCTAATATTGCTGTTTGTGAAAGTACAAAGGTTTGCAAACTTTGAAAGATCAAAGTGCACGACAAATGGGGATATTTTCTCCCAAAAGAAAGAATGCTGCAATGTATATTAGGAGAAAATTCATGTTTTCTTGAACTTGGATGCATGTAAACTATTGTAGGAGACCTCCAAAGTAAAATTTGGAACCTTTAACCCTTGTGCATCTTTATGGACATTTTTGTCCTTTTCAGTTTTGTTTTTTTGATCACTTTGCCTGTGTTAAAGATAACTGCAAAAAACTTGGCACAGGTGTGTATTTTTATTGTATTTTTACTATTTCACAGTCATTGTCTTAAAAAAATATTTGTTGCATTATGTACAAAAAATACTCCCTCTCATCACCCATTAAAACTACAATTTTTAATCCCCGGTTCAGTTAACTATAAAATTATGCAATCTTTGTTAAGAGGCTTTCATTCTGATGGCAAGGCTTAATTTTTATTTTTTACTATTAAAAAAATAAGCTCAGAAAGCTAATTTTTTTAGATATCATCCTCAAATTTGAAACACAACCTATTAAGATTTATGGCTTTGATTTTATTGCAGTTTTGAGTTCAACCTGATTTATAAAATATATATTTTATATAAAATAGAATTTTCATAAACTTATACCTATATAACTTTTTGGGGATTTACTTATTATTATTTTTTTACTTCAGCAATAATCTGCAAATGGTCTTAAAATGATATCAAACTGATATCAGTCTGTGCTCCAAAGCGTCACATTATTAGGACAGTTTTTTGACATGGACATTTTTGTCCTCTTTTTATCTATGTGTAACTTTTTTCAATTGATGCACAAGGGTTAAAATGGCATAATTGGGGCACTTTAAAACATCTGTAAGCTGCCTAGTTTATTTATTCTCATGATGCTTTCTTGCAGTGATATCAAGGACACAACAGTTGGCACTTTGTCACAACGCATCACCAATCAGGTGCATGGCCTGAAAGGGCTCAACTCCAAACTGGTGGATATCAAGAGCTACCTGGAGAAGGTTGCAACTGGCAAACTGCCCATCAATCACCAGATCATTTATCAGCTGCAGGACGTGTTCAATCTTCTGCCTGATGTCAACCTGCTGGAGTTCGTCAAGGCCTTCTACCTGAAGACCAACGACCAGATGCTCGTGGTCTATCTGGCCTCGCTCATCCGCTCTGTAGTGGCACTCCATAACCTCATCAATAACAAAATCGCCAACCGTGATGCAGAAAAGAAAGAGGGCCAAGAGAAAGACGACAGCAAGAAAGAGAAGAAGGACGACAAGGATAAAGATAAGGACAAAGACAAGGAGAAGGGAGATGCTGCAGCCAAGAAAGATGACAAAAAGGAAAAGAAATAAAACCTAAACCGGCATGAACTTGGGCTTACACAATCTTGGCTGAATAAAGGAGGAAGTCTGCGTGTCTTTGCCGCCTCTTTTAACAATCTCCAAGCTAAAACAGCCATTGTGTCTGTCTTTTTGATATAAAGGACTTGTATTCTGTTGTGATTAAAAGAGAGAAAGATATTCACTTCAAATGTTTTTTTCTTTCTTGATGTTTTGGTCCTGATCAGGTTGACCGATTTACATTTATATTAGACCATCAGAATATTAGGACAAGTGTCCAGTGTTACAGCAAAGCCCATCTGCAGACATGTCATTGTATTTACACTGATGAGATTTCTTCTTTTTTATCATAAACAGCAGTCAAACAAGCTCCTGTGGCCTAACCTGTTTTATTTTGTTCACTACAGTCTGTTACAAGTTCACAAAAGCACATCTCTACTGTGGTGTTTATTCAAATACAGTTTTCTCTAGTAGATGTTTCAGAAATAATGTGCTCCAAAAAGTACATTTAGCTTTTAAAGTTTGACCAAAAGAATGAATGTTATTGCTAAAGCAGAGTTATTAAGTTAAAATCAGCCGAGATACAGATATTTGTGTTGATTAACTGAAGATAAAAAGGTCAGTTTGTACATGCAATCCTCTGAGGAGCACAGGCCAATGATGAGGACTAGGTATTCTTGTCACCATGATGAATTTCTTCTGGTTCCTTCTTCTTAGATTTGATCCCAAAAAGACTGAGGATCTTCACCAAAATCAGGTCGACGATTTCCCTCTTCCTCAGAAGGCTGAGTATCAGAAGAGTCATTTCAGTTATTAAAACTTAAACCATATTTACATTCAATGGGTCTCATTCATGAAACATTCGTAAATATACGAGTAAATATGAGAGTGATTTGCGCGTAAAGAGATCTTCCCGAAAACTCTTCTCCTGATTCACAAATACTTGGTAAACGTCAGATGTGATAGTGAAATGTGTGTGTGTGTTAGTGAATTCCAACCAGTCGTAAATGGGATGCGCGTGCACGTTCATTCTCAATTACCATAAATCCCGCCCATTATATTCGACTGACAACTATATATAGACATATAATAACATGAATGCGAATGAAAAAGAAGGATTTCTCGGATGCAGGAATTGAAGTTTTATTATCAGAAGTTCATTCAAAACGCCACTTTTATTTTCAAGCGTATATAGTGGCTTATCAGGTCCTAAAAAAAGAAAGCTTTGCAGCATATTACAGATGCAGTTAATGGAGTTTCATCTGTTAATCGAACAGTCCAGAAGTGAGAAGAAAATGGTTCGACATTAAGCTTGACAGCAAAAACAAATGAGTTAAAAAATCGTATTCAAACTGGAGAAGGACCACCATCGATCACCAGATCTGCTATTACTTATGAAAGCTTGTTTCCGCAATAGAATGAAAAATAAAAAAGGTAATTGCGACTTTTTATCTCACAATTTTGACTTTTTTTCTCACAATTTCGAGTTTACATCTCGCAATTCTGACTTTATTTCTCAGAATTGCGAGATGTAAAGTCAGAATTGCGTGACAGTCGCAATTGCGTGATATAAAGTCAGAAATGCATGATAGGCTATAAAGTAAGAATTGTGAGATTTAAACTATTCTGAGGAGTTAGGGGAAAGTTAGAATCCCCCCCCCCTTAGAATTAGCCTGATAACTCGCAATTCTGACTTTATATCTCGCAATTATAACACGCAATTGTGATAAAAAGTCGCATTTATTCTTTTTTTTTCAGTGGCAGAAACAAGCTTCCATAAATTAGCCTACTGGCTCTCATAAAAGAAGTAAAAAAAAAAACAAACTTTATATATAAAATATATAAAATACTATACTATATAATATGGGCTACTATATCAAATATTTTTTTCAAAATGCTGTTTAAATATGTAGCCTACCCGATTCTAAGGTGAATTAAAATGCAGCCTTATTAATGAGTAAAACGTTCGGATGTTAAGCGCACCATTTACGCGTGGCTGGGAGCAGGTGTAGATTTCTTGCGTACCAACTAACATTTGGAAAATACGAACATTTTAATGAATCCGAAAATTTACGCCAGAACCACTTTACACACGATTTACACAAAAATTTGTTCTGCTCGTGTTTCATGAATGAGACCCAATGTTATTGACTTCACCTGTAGACTAAGGCCGCCTTTACATTACATGGTTCAAGTGACCCAATTCCGATTTTGTCCTCCCATGTGGCACACATTGGATATGACCAACGAACGTGTAAGCAGGAAAAAAGCACATGGACTCTGATATTCTCAAATCGTTTCAGGCCCCAATCATACGTGGAAATAAATCTGATATGAATGTGTTACGTGATGGTGGCGAATGAACCGGAATCACATGACTCTTCAATAGAGCAATGGAGGACGAAGGCTCAACTCAATGTTTTGCTTACTCTTAAACTTTAACTCTACTGACCTCGCTTTTCCAGGTCAGTACGTCTACCTTAGGTTGTTCCACCAAGTAAATAATGTAAAAGCAAGAAGTATAGGATATGGATCACATTTTAAAAAAAGATAAAGTCAATTGGAATTGGGCATCAAGACCTGTAGTGTAAATGCAGCTAACAGTAGTTACTCAGTATCAGTAGTTAGTTGGACTGAAATATGAAAGTGACTCATATGACACCTGGTGATCCTGCTGTTCTTCACTGAACGCCTCAAGGATGACTGAGACAAACAGGGTCAGTATCACAAACGTAATGAAGATGACACAAGAGGAAATGATGAGAAGCGCCGAGCACTGGAATCAGATTCCATCACCTGTAGAGATAAAGCAAAAGATTTCGGTAACACTTTCCAATAACGTATCATTTGGTAACATTAGTTAATGCAGTAAATAATGAGAAATATATTTTATAGCATTTTTTAATGTTAATAAAAATGTTCTTCGTGTTTGTTCAAAGTGCATTAACTTAACAGATAAAATTTTTGATCTTAAAACTGTATTGGTAAACATTAACTAAAATTAATAAATGGTGTAGAAGAAATGTTCATTGTTCGTTAAGCAATGGAGTTAAAGGAGTAGTTCATTTTTCAAAAAAACTTTTGCTGATCATTTACTCACCCCATGTCATCCAAGATGTCCATGTCTTTCTTTCTTCAGTCGAAAAGAAATTAAGGTTTTTGATGAAAACATTCCAGGATTTTCTCCATATAATGGACTTCAATGGGAACCAAACGGTTCAAGGTCCAAAAGACAGTTTCACTGCAAACTGTTCAAAGGGCTTTAAATGATTCCAGATGATGAACAAGGGTCTTATCAAGCGAAAGAAATGAATGCTCATGAACCAAATGACTCGGAAAAAGATTCGTTCATTTTGATGAATGAGTTTGAACAGGAGAGTCACGGACGTGCGTCACTGAACAGAGCAAGGCGAGCATTTGAGCTTATAAAACTTAAACTTTGTTATTTATTTATTAAATGGACGATCGTTTCGCTTGATAAGACCCTTATTCATCATCTTGATATCGTTTAAAGCCCTTTAAACAGTTTGCAGTTTGCACTGAAACTGTCTTTTGGACCTTGAACCGTTTGGTTCCCATTGAAGTCCATTATATGGAGAAAATCCTGGAATCTTTTCATCAAAAACCTTAATTTCTTTTCGACTGAAGAAAGAATGACATGGATATCATGGATGACATGGGGTGAGTAAATTATCAGCAAAGTTTTTTCAAAAGTGAACTCCTTTAACTAACATGTTACCAGCATTTCTGTTACTTTCCCAGTCTTGGCCTGAAAATCCTTTTACATACCTCATCATAATTGAACATGCCAAACTGCAAACTGAAGATTGTCTTGAATGCATCTGGGAACGTTTTGTATGAGTACAGCTTCCATCCAAATATTAGATTGCACTATCGAAAACAAATAAATGATATTAAACATTTAAAAAAAATGACTGAAATGCACCCTAAATGGAAGTCTATGGGGCAGCCATTCAATGTTTAATGCATAGACTTCAATTGTAATGTGCTACTGTCAAAAGATAGTTTTTGGCTTTTTTTTATATAAAATCTTGTTTTTGTTTAATTTACAAACTGAGCAAACAGAAATTGTCTGCGGTATTGTCCCTGCTTATAGAGCTAAAATATTTCTCGCTGTTTTTCAATGTTAAGATATGTGTATGAGCCCATTTTACCGAAACAGTATTTTAAAGTCACCATGAAATCAAAATTGGCAATCTTTATGTTTTATTTTCTTTGATAATGTATTTACTGGTGTGAGGGCGGGACAACCTGTCACTCACATGAGAGTGACCAATAGCAAAATTAAGCCATTTAAACACACCAATCAATTCCCCATGGACAAAATCAAGTCCTGCCCTATATTTATTCTCATTTAAGAAGCTGTTACAATTGGTTATACATCCCAATGGGAAGAAAAGACTACCACAACTTCTGTTTCATGTTGACTTTAACCTGTTATTGACAGTAAAAAGTTGTTACCCCTTACAGAGAGAGAATAGGCCAAAAGGACAATGAAGATAACCACAATGAAACTGGACATTTCGTTCCACGCCCGCTGCAGTGAGGAGGTGATGAGGTGAAGTTTAGGGTTGAGTCTCAGCAGATGCCAGAGTTTCACACAGGCCAGAAGAACCAAGAAAGCCATGAGATATCCCAGTGTAGCATCTACGACAGCTGTGTCATGGAAACTGGGAAACCTAAGAGATAGGAATAGCATTACCATGTTCAGTTCACCCATCCATTCTCCAAACCTGTAGGGTTGTGGGATGTTCAATTCATGCTTGTATCAAAACATTAGAAAGAAAAGATCTACTTACTGATCTTTGTGTTTCTGGTAGTATTCAATGTCTCGGTCTCCCTGCACTGTTCTCTTGATGAACACTGATAATGAACTCCAACTTAAAATGATGATGGCCAGGTCTAACAGATTCCACTTGTTTTTGAAATATGCCCATTTCTGCCGCTTCAACAGCTTTCCCTGTTCAACCACAAATGTGAATGGTTTAATATGAGCATTGCAGTTTAAGGAACAGTTCACCCAAAAGTTCAATTACTATCATTATTTACTTAAAGGGATAGTTCACTTTGAAATTAAATTTTGATATGTTTTAGCTTACCTCAAGGGCATCCAAGATGTAGGTGTCTTTGTTTCCACTGTAGTTTCAATTTTGATATTTTTAGGTCAAACCGTTGTTTGTCAGTCATATAATGGAGGTCTATGGTCACCACCTCAAAGAGCATGCACACAGAAGTCCAAATTAAACATGATTTAATGACTCGTAAATATAAGTACACAGTGATGGCCTAAGACATGAAACAAGTGGTTTGTGTGAGAAAACGAACAGTATTTATATCGTTTTTACCACGTGCAACCACAGCCACGTCCAAGTGATGTGAGGTAACAAGCGGTAAAACGATATAAACACTGTTCGTTTTCTCACACAAACCACTTGTTTCGTGTCTTAGGCCATAAATGTGTACTTACATTTACAAGTCATTAAATCATGTTTAATTTGGACTTCTCTGTGCATGCTCTTTAAGGTGGTGACCATAGACCTCCATTATATGACTGATAGACACCAACGGTTTGACCTAAAAATATCAAAATTGAAAATACTGCGAAACAAAGACACCTACATCTTGGATGCCCTTGAGGTAAGCTAAAGAAGGAGATATTTAGTAGGGGTGTAACAGTACACATAAGTCACGGTTCGGTAAATACTTCAGTTTCGGGTCAAAGTTCAATACTAGCATGGTACAACAGGAAAAAGCAACAAATCCCCAATACTAGGTTTCTTTTCATTTATTTTGAACAGACAGGTCAAAATACCAATAGGTACATTTCCATTACAGATTTGCGCAAAACTTTTGCAATATTTAAAAAAAAAAAACGTTGATAAAAAACTATTGCGAAATGACGGCGTTTCCATTAACCGATGATATGCGACTAAAACGTCTTTTATTTAATCTCGCTGATAAGTCATTTTAAAAAATCATGGCAACAGACGTTGGTAGGTTTATAACCTATATCACGATAAACGAAAGTTTTTTGCGAAATTGACATGTTTCCATTGAGCATATTTGCATTTCGCAATTTCAATTTGCGCAAATTGAAGTGTAATGGAAACGCAGCTAGTTTGATCCACCAAGCATTTAGTCCCGCCCTAAAGTAGTTGGTGCAGTTTAGCTTTCTTTAGTGTATTAAGCACTAAGCAATAAACAAAATGCACTTTTGCATAGGGTATTTTTTTTCATTTCCATTCCAATCCGTCAAAATCGCGGCACCAATCAGAAACGTTGGGCGGGCTTTACACGATGACGACAGCGCTGGGATTTTGAAGCAGATTTTGTAGCCTATATTACAAAGATGGATGCCACCATCAAACATCACTCTCTAAATCAGCAATCGCATCTGTTTTAAGCGGTTTGAACGTTTCCTTTTTGTTAAAAACTGAGAGATGTCAATCTTTGGGTTAACTTATATCTTTATAATGCTGTGCGGCAAACAGCCATTACTTTTCTGCCAACCAGAGAACATGTAACCGCGTTGTGACGTCACGGGCAAAGATCTCTATTGGCTACTAACAAGGTCTTGCGTGTCATCTGAACGATTATTGCATAGAGATCATCTCTTATTCATCTGCTTTTTCCTGTTTTGGCGGTTAGCAAACATTGTTGCATTACCACGTGCCCCCCCTTCTGGATTGGAGTGTGGATAGCCTGTGACTGACTGTATTCGTCATCAACCGTGAAGTCCGTACCATGACGCTTTGGGATGAATACATGTACCTTTACACCCTAATGGTTTGACATGATCTTCAAGCGACTCTTTTCTATATAAAGAACTGAATATATATATATTTCAAGAACTGAATACTGAAAGGTTCTTCGGTTAACTCAAAATGGTTCTTAAATGACATTCACTGTGAAACCTGTATTTTTACTGAGTATTTAATTTAAATTTTCAATGAAATTATGCTTTCAGAGAGCTGACCTGCAAAAACATGTAGTAGACGATGAAGAGGAAGTAAAAGACCTGAGACGCCATGAGAAAACGATTGAAAGCCACCTGTGGACTGGTAGAGACGGACACTCTGCACCACGCTGCGAAACTGAAACGCGCCTGAAAAATAAGACATGTCAGCTCAGCTTTGCAATATAACATGATGGCTTTATATATATGGGAATGATTGTTCTTTTTCCTCACCCACTGCAGTGCTCTCCAGTATCAGCGTGACAATGCAGAACAGGTTGACATTAGCGTTGTACACCGTAAACTCTGCAAAAACTGCCCTTGTGTACACATCCAACCAGGTGGAGTCAAATAGATATTGAAGCTTCCTGTTGGTTAAAAGAAGGCATGTCATTAGAATAGTATGCATAAAATAAACCCTTGTGAAAGATAAGTATACTTTTAAAGAGAGTATTTATTATGTCAATAATAGACTTAAGTGTAAATGGAATGGAATTTTTTTCAGACACATAGCTACTCAATAAATTATTATAGCTTAAGTTTATGTTAAATCCATTTAGCTAAACTTAGAGTGCCTTTAAGACCCACTCAAGTAGGGCTTAATCGTTGTGTGTAGGCACAGTTTCACATACAGGGTTTAGATTAAGCCAGGATTAGATCTTAGTTCAATTAGGACAGTTAAGTAGCTTTTATAAACATGCCTTTGAAAAATGTCATTACTAGTGTGCATCTTGAAACAAAACAGGCACTAAGACGTTTTAAGATATGTCAGGGCTTTAAAGGTAAAAGGTTTAATTTTTCTGTAATAATAGTTTCTGTTATCCCAATTCAGTGTGCAGAGTCGCCTAATAGTGAGCCTTTGGCTGCATCCAAAATCGCATACTTCATACTGCATACCTGAGTGACCTACTACTTCCAGTGAGATTCTGAAGTGTGCATATGATGGACACTTTACTATCCCATGAGGCCACAGGAGAGGATATATGAATGGAGGTGAAGCAACGCAACTGAAGGTGGTGGGTCATGATAATGACAACATGGTGAATGTATCATTTGGGATGTGCTGCAATAGACTTTACAGAGTGATTGACTCTTGCATTGTCAGTACAAGATCTCTGACCAAAAATGAATGTACCTCTTGACATTTATTTCCATCAAGAATTGCATCAATTCTGGTCAAGATCTTGTAATGACAATGCAAGAGTCCAGCACTCTGTAAAGTCTCTCAGCACTTCCCAAAGACTTTCAATGAATTTAAGGTCTGGACTCAGATGGGTTGGACCCAATTCATGTGTGAAAATTAATCTTCATGCTTCTTTCACATATTTGAGCCTGATGAATCTTGACATTGTCATCCTGGAATATGGCCATGATATACACACTCCATCAGTTAGGGTTAGAAGAACTGTTGCCAAACATATAACACGCTAGAAACATAATCACTGCAATAATGATCCAATCATAGACTCTTAAGCATTTGCCTAGATCCAAACAGCAACTTTTTTTTGCGTGGCTAAAAAAGAACATACTTTTTTAGTGGTTGTGAAGCACATACTTATTCAAGTACCTACTTAAAGGAGTAGTTCACTTAAAAAAAACTTTTTTTGATAATTTACTCACCCCCATGTCATCCAAGATGTCCATGTCTTTCTTTCTTCAATCGAAAAGAAATTAAGGTTTTTGATGGAAACATTACAGGATTTTCTCCATATAAAGACTTCATTGGGAACCAAACGGTTCAAGGTCCAAATGAGAGTTTCAGTGCAGCTTGAAAGGGCTTTAAACGACACCAGACCATTTTGATGAACGAGTTTGAACAGGAGAGTCACAAATGCTCATCTCAGAACAGAGCAAGGCGAGCATTTGTGCTTATAAAACTTCAACTTTTGTATTTATTTTTTAAATGAGCGATCGTTTCGCTAGATAAGACCCTTATTCATCGTCTGGTGTCGTTTAAAGCCCTTTGAAGATGCACTGAAACTCTCATTTGGACCTTGAACCGTTTGGTTCCCAGTAAAGTCCATTATATGGAAAAAAATCCTGGAATGTTTTCTTCAAAAACCTTAATTTATTTTCAACAGAAAAAGAAAGACATGGACATCTTGGATGACATGGGAGTGAGTAAATCATCAGCAAAAGTTTTTTTTTAAAAGTGAACTATTCCTTTAAGAGAGTATGCGATTTTGGACGCAGCAACTTTGGTCCAACTAAAATGGAGGTCGTATTTATGCGATTACTCACCTGCTTGCGTTTTGCTGGTCAGAACCGAGATCCATAACATAGCCTCCTCCTCTATAAAGTGCATTCATACCCCAAACAGGGACTGCTTTGAGCGTGGACTGGCTTTGGTACTGCCAAGCTGTGACGGTGTCCTCAGAGCCATTTACAAAATTAAACTCTTCCCAACCAGGACCGTAAGAACCCATGTCCTCATTTTCCCAAGAGTAAGGGGCATCGCAGTGGGGAACAGCGTGACGCAATGGCTTAGCAATCTTGCATGAGTCTCTCATCACCCTAACTTGACGAAGACGAGCACCCCAACAAGTTTTGAGTTTCCATCCGTTATAAAGCCTTGGAAATGAAAATTAAGTAGTCCTTAAACACATGTGGCTATTTACTGGAGCTCAATGGGTTTAAACTAACAAATCAAGATAATGGAACTACCTGGATATTTTCCAAACAGGTTACTAAGAAGTACACTATTAGCCCAGGTGAACACATCATTGTGGTTCATACTGTCTGAAATGCCAGAGCTGAAGCTCTGCCGGATGTGGTTTGTGAGGTAGAATCCATTTTCATCTCGCTGACCATATGCCACCAAGAGAAGCATCCACAAGAACCCTAGAAACACTGCAAAAGAAACACAGGTCTGTGCACAACCGTTCTTATACATAGTCATTGACTGAAAGGGAACAGTTGTTTGTCCTACCTAAAATCTCCATGATGAGTGCCCGTGCTTTCTGCTGTTTGACCATGTTTCTCTTAATCTTTTCAAGATCACTGGAAGGTGGAGGCTTATAGAAGCTGTGTGTACAATCCCTCTTAGAAAGTCGCACTCCATTGAGAACGATCTATTGAAGAGATTGTGATTGAAAGTAACAAATCATAAAGATCTGAGAGACATTCCCCTATGAAAAACAAGTGCACTTTGACATACTTTTAGAAATAGTATTATTAACTGGGAATAGTATCCTTTAAAAGAGGATTTCATAATTATTAGATTATTATTATAATTATTCAGTTATTTCATAATTACTATTGTCAAAACTTAAGAAATCTACAACTTTACAAATTTTCTGAAGAGATTTGATCACTTTTTATGATGAACAGATTGAATTTAATCTTTAACTCGCATTTAAACATTCAACTCACACATAAGTTGTGGTAAACGGACCAAAAACATGTTCGCTTGTACGTGCGTGAACCAATGAGGTTCATTCTCGTGTTTCACAGCATGTTTGAGCTTCAGAAAGAGGTTTTATTTTCTTATCCTATCCTATTCTCTTGCATCAAGCATGTTCTGTTGAGCTTCTGTTTATGTCCGCTGATTAAATGTGAATAAAAGCCTAAATTCAATCTGTTCATCATAAAGAGCAGATTCAGTTCTTCAGAAAATTTGTTTTACAATCTCTTTATGAACTTTATGAAGATCTTCATCAACAAGATCTTCATTTGTGTTCTGAAGATGAACGAAAGTCTTAAGGCCTGTTCAGACCGGGACTGAATTTTGCGGCTCGATGTTTAACGTCTCGTGACTAAACAAAGGGCGCCAATGTGAGTGTGCACACCGACATGTAAAAACGGCACGCGTAAATAAAAAAAAAACGCCTCGGGTTAGTTTTTTTAGTTTGACGCGCTGCGTCAAAAACTATCCGACCAATGAGATTGGCGCTTTTGCTCACGTTTTTGGAGCTTCTGAAGTTACAGTAAAACACAACTTGGGGGCGCTCAAAACACAAAACGGTCTTGCCGAAGCACAGATATGCAACGGCGAAGAAGATATACGCCAAGTAGCGTCACCGTCTACACAGCCAGGAAGAAATAAGACGAGGAAGATGCAAGACAAGATGAATGTAGAGCTGCTGGTCTCGTTGGTGCCAGAACATAAAGAACTATATGACAAACGCGACAGCGACTACAAACATCTTGAGAAAAGACAACTGTTATGTAGTGGTATTGCAGAGCAAATTGGCGCCATCTAATGTCAGGGAATGAATTTGCATGTTCACTCGGCTCATCGTCAGCGAAAATCGCTTGGGTGTGAACACAAAAAACGCGTTGAAAACGCTGACGAATAAAGGCCAATTTATACTTCTGCGTCGAGGGTACGCCGTAGTGTATGGCGTTGGCTTCGCACGGTAGGTGACGCCGTTGTGAGCATTTATACTTCTGCGTTCAGGTCTTGGTTGCTCTGCAGTACTGCTCCGAAACGCTAGTTGGCGGCGGAGGGTTTTAATGTTCCACTGTGTTTAGATTCCTCGCGGCTAGGTTACTACAAGCAATAGCGACTGCAAGAGAGCGGATCATGTTGGAGTTGGAGCTTATTGAGGTGGAAAAACAGTTCATTTTAGTGAAATTACTAAAACTGAAAGGCAGATATGAGAGAAGACGTTGGAGGAGATGGTTTGTGTGGAAATGTGTGAGGTACGTGCGGAAATGCATATGAGGAAATGCGGTGCTACCAAGCCGACCAATCACCGATCTTGCGGTCCGCGTCGTCGCGACGTGTAGTTAAATTTTTGAAGAGGTGCGCGTCAGGCTACGATGAAGGGTACGCGGTGTGAGACGCGTCTGTGCGTATGCTACGCCGTACCTACCTGCGCTGCACCCGACGCAGAAGTATAAATTGGCCTTAACGCGCGCTGATATTCGTCCCGGTGTGTACGGGCCTTAATGGGTTTGAAATGACATGAGGTCAATGATTAATGACAGAATTCACATTTTTGGGTGAACTATCCCTTTAAGATTTGAAGGACAACAACTGCATATTCAACACGTTTAAGCTAATTTCTTTTCACAAGGGTTGGCTATTTGATACGCATACCTGATTTCCAATTACCTGAGCATGTGGTTGTTTTCTTCCTTAAAGAGTCAACAAGTTCTACATCCTCAAAATTGATTTTCTTCACCACCAATGCAAAGAAGATTGCTAAACAAAACACCTGCCAAACGAAACGCACAATAACATAGTTAAAAAAAAAACAACAACTGTGAATACAATACAAATATATAGCATTTAGACTGGAGCTTTTTACTTTTATCGGCTGGGTAAAAGAAAAGGCTCTCAGTGAAGGACATGGCAATGGTGATTATCCAACTGATTCGAGCGATCCTTTCCATATTTCAGTCCATACAACATGGTAAAGTATCCTGATATCACACTTGTGGCTGCAACAAGAATCCAACCCACAAACACAAACCACCATGGGAGACCCTTCCTGCTGCCGCTGTCTTTTTTGGGGCTCAAGCTACGGGTCTGCTGCTCAATGAGGGGTCTGGAGGAACACAGGCTTTCCAGCAGTTTCTTCATGCTCTGGATCTGCAGTAAAACCTGGCTGTAGCACCCAGGCCTAGAAAAGCCTGAAGGCCCCAGCAGCTTCACTTCTCCCTCCAAGTTTTCAAGTTGTCTGGACAGATGATGGCTATAGGCCCAGAAGACGGAGGAGGTGTCGTTTTTGTGTATGAAGTGCTGTTGTTCGATGAGGTTCTGCAGCTCTGACAGTAAAGTGCTGACGTCTGCTTGATCCGGGATCTGCTGTGTTTTGCATCTCATGGCATTTCCAAACAAGTATGTGATTCTCTTTATGTCCTAATGAAAAACGGTTACACTTTATTTGAAGGTGTCCTTGTTACAGTGTAATAATTTAAGTACTAATAATACTTACATGGAATTGGGGTTAGGGTTATAGACTAGATGGATTTCAGAAAAATGGACTAATATAAGAAGTGAGGAGCATTTATGGGTACAAGTCGGGAACCAGTCCAAAAAAATGGTACCCAAGTGAAATTTTGAGTTTTTTACCTTCTAATTTGCATTTCAAAATGGCCGCCAAACTGCATATCGTTAGACCATTTTCCCCTAGTTTTTTTGTAAGTTTTTTAAGGGTATGGACAGTATATTTAGATTTCCTAGGTAAATGAAAGCATATATCCTGTAAAACCTCTGAACTTTTTTTCATCTTGTGTGTAAACAAAATGGAAAAAATAATTTTGCACCTGGCTTTATCATACATTCAGATCTATCTATCTCGAAAATATATGCAAAATTGCACATATTTAATGAAAGTAATGCCTAATTTGAAAAATTAAACATACAAATTTCAAAAACTTATAATACTTTTTTATATACTTGTGTAAGTAATCGACCTGAGGAAGTTATGATATCTATTATTTAAAAATGTTACCCTATTCACCTAGTGTCTCGCCTTAAAAGTTGATATTTTGCAAATATATATACATAAAAAAGGCAGTGAGCCTCCAATATATCTTTGCTCTGACCCTTGACTATTTATCTAGAAACTTAATTTCCTCATCTTGATTGCTATACCTAATGTCACGACTGAGCAAGATATGCAATTTGGCGACCATTTTGATATGCAAATTAGAAGGGAAAAAACACAAAATTTATCGTGGAAACCCTTCTTTTGGACTTAGCACCCTTGAAATATGTAAGATAGGCCGGTTCCTGACATGTTCCCATAAATGCTCCTCACTTTCACTCTTTGGGTACATCCCATTTAGACTTGGTACATGTAAGATACATGTAAGTACATGTAAGATGTGTAAAATAAAGTCTTAATTAGAAATGATAAAATATGTAAATTTTGGCTAAATAATGCTGCAATAAACACAACAAGTAATAACAATATACCCATGTTGGTTTGAGGTCACTGATATTTTTTTTAAATGACTTTTATTCAATATGTACACTCTCTGAAAATAAAGGTTCCAAAAGGGTGTTTTTAGATTTCCATTGAAGAACCATTTTTGGTTCTCTTTTAAAGGATAGTTCACCCAAAAAATTTAAATTCTGTCAGTAATTATCTCACTCTCATGTTGTTGCAAACCCATATGACCGTCGTTCATCTGAGCTGGATCTATTTCTCCATACTAGTCTCATAGGCTTCTTGAGGGATTCGAACTTGCCGGCCTCTGAAAAGTTATTAAAAATATCGCTAAATAGTCCAAGAACTACAGTGGCTCAATCTTAACTTTATCAGTCGATCAGAACATTTTGTGCGAAAACAAACATACATAACAACTTTATTTCAACCATTTACTTCCTTCTCTGTGGGCCTCTAGTCAGTTAAACTAGTGTAATTGCGTAGAGCTAAGTCACACGTAGGCTCACTATTGGCCGAGGCTCACTATCATACGCTGTTAAACTATTAACCTGACTTCGAGGCCCAGAGAGAAATACATGAATAGTTGAAATAAAGTCGTTATTTTGGGGGTTTTTGCACACAAAAAGTGTTTTCGTCGTTTGAAAAGTTAAGATTGAGCCACTGTAGTCACTTGGACTATTTTAACAATGTCTTTAATAACTTTTCAAGGCTGGCAAGTTTCAATTCCTCAAGAAGCCTATGGGCTAGTATGCAGGAGTGATCCAGCTCTCAGATTTCATCAAAAATATCTTAATTCGTGTTACGAAGATGAACGAAGGTCTTACGGGGTTGGAACAACATGAGGGTGAGTAAATACTGACTGAATTTTCCTTTTGGTGAACTATCCCTTAAAGTAAACAATTCCAAAAAGAACCACTTTTTTCTTTGTGTGAAGAACATTATCAACCTAAAGAACTTTTCTACTATAAAGAACCTTTTGTGAAATGGAAAGGTTCCAGATGTTAAAGGTTCTTCATGGAACCATCAATCCCAATAAAGAACCTTAGTATTAAGAGTGTAGGTTCATGAATACAGCATTGATGGCATATACTAAGTACTGAAACATACTGTACTTTTTGTTTAAAGAAAAATAATTCGCATAATTAAATAAACATGGAGGACTTACATTGATAATGAAATCTTCTGTTAAATTGTTCTCAATATGTGGAGAGAAGGTCTCATATGGGATCTCTTTCTCCATCTGAAGAGGCTCAGGCTGCTTGTGTGCCTTTTGTTTCTTTGTCTTCTTTTTTCGGGGACGTGAGTGTCTGAAGATTCCCACAATTAGTAGGTTCACGGGGAACACAATAAAGGAGCTCTGGATGCCAATCTTCACCTGACTCCAGGTCAGCTGAATCTGGCCTTTGGATAAAAGAGAATCCAAACACCCACCAAACATCAGTTTTAACTAGAGCTGTCAATCAATCCAAATGTTCAAATATTTATACGATTTTCTTTTTAAATTACTCATATATATATAAGGACATAGTACTTTAAAAACTGACGTCATTCAAAAACACTGAATTACAGTATTGCGGCAAGACAAGTGAATCTTTGAATAGACTTTACAAAAAGTGGATTTAGAAGTTAATAAATAGTGCATTTCCGTGCCATTCAACACAAGTAGGACTATTATATAATTTATGTTACGGTAACAGTATTTCAATAGTTCACTTTAGACATTCTACTGAGAGTTAGTAGACATGTTGTTGATAAATAAAGAAAGTTTGCTGATAAGTAGTTGAAGAATGTCTAAAGTGGACTACTTTTTGAATCATACCCATATCCATTGTCTGCTCAGAGGGGTCTGTGGGAATCCCGTAAAACATGATACTGGTCAACATGGAGCAGAGCAGCACTGAGAAACAGCACTAGACACGCTGCACACGGGTGAAGTTACTGCTGGGGTCGGCTGACCACAGAGTACCAGATGTGTCCATCACAGAAGTCTGTTGTTGTCTTCATGAAGAATAAATTGCTGCAAAAAAGGAAAGTCTTTTAGTTGCATTTTCAAATATCCTTATTTGAAAAGCTGCACGGCGAGGTGGTGAACTCACCTGAAGCCTTTCATGTCCATCTCTGACGCAACGGGAAACACTCTTTCAACAGTACAATCATCTATATCAACAGCCAGCCATGAGCTGCATAAGAAGTGCCACTTCTGCTCAGTCTGCAGGTCCTCAACCATCACTGAGTTAACATACCTGAGATATATAAAATACATTTTTCAAACATGCTGGCCTTGGTGGGAAAAGAAGTGCTCTTAATTGTATTGAATGTGCACTTGTAGCGCACTTTAAAATTTAAAATTATGTTAAAAAAACTGTACTTGCAAATAATATAGTTTTAATGAAATTATAGGCCACTGGGTTCAAATCCACTGTGAGACACCAATGTGTCCCTGAGCAAGACCCTTAACCCTTAGTTGCTCTAGGCGTGCAACCTCTGACATATATAGCAATTGTAAGTTGCTTTGGATAAAAGCGTCAGCTAAATGAATAAATGTAAATTTGAACTATTCAGAATTTAAACAGAATTTTAACTTGATTTTTGGAAAGCAGCGGAAATTTCTCCGCTTGAGCTTGTGTTTCTTTTCTACCGCATTCACATGTGTATGAATGGAAGTCAATTGAATGAAAAGTGTAGTGTGTCTGCCCCTTAGGAATAATAGTGAAGGTGAGTGGACTGTAGGACTAGGTGAACTGTTCGTTTAACACCATTTTACCAAGCAGGATGATCTCCTGAGTTGTCATGCCACAGTCTGATGCTCTGCAACTCTCCCAATGGGAAGGCAGTGGTCAGTAAGAACAGGTCCACTCCTCCCCTTTCAAACACTGGCTTATCGGGGTCCGTGAGGTGATGGGGCTCACATTCTCCCTCTGCACCTTGTAGAGTCACAATGACCTGAAATGACAACGCAGAGTTGGTATGTAACAACACATGATCAGAATTCCTGAAGAAATGCTTACGATAAAAGCACATGCTAACCCGCGATGAAGTGGAGGCTCCCATGCGATGTCCAGTGCTGATCTTCAGCAAGTATCGGTACTCAGCGAAGGGATCATTGTCCTCTAGCACAGAAATCTTCACCTTCAAAGAATATATCTTTTAAGATTATCACATCATTTTTTTAGAAAAATCATGTTAAAATGTGAGTATTAAATATGAGCCATCAGGCTTTTGAGGAAACGTTTATTTGTCCATCTCTAAATTATCATTGTATTGAATTGGATTATCTGTTCTGCCCCACCAATAAAAACTACATAAAATTAAGCATTTAAATATCATCTTACTAAGACATAAGACTTACTAAGATATAGAGTGATAACTATTATGGATTTTATGTAAGTTATATACAGTATCACTTACTTAATAACAGTAGCTATACTGTTATATATTTATATATTAATAATTAATAATTTATATTTCAAGCCATGTAAATATCAGCCATTCCCCAAAATTGGAATTACATACCAACTCTGCAACTTAAAAAGAAAAAAACTAAAACAACAATAAAAATACATGTTTTTTTGTATCACATTTGATTCAGGCTTTTATGCTTCATATGGAGCTTATACTCAAATAGGAAAAATAAGGTGTTATTTTTCCTATTTGAGTATAAGCTCCATATGAAGCATAAAAGCCTGAATCAAATATGATACAAAAACATGTATTTTTATTGTTGTTTTAGTTTTTTTTTAAGTTTCAATAAACTGTTCCATTAAAAATATATATACATATGACTGTCATTTAAGGGTTCAAAGGGTTAAGCATGTAAATAGGATCAATTATTTGTCAGCATGACTTTAAAGCACAGAATTCAAGGTTGGCTAGGCCAGGGTCTAAAGACTATGCAGTAAAGTTTGACAGACCTTGACTTTGTCCAGCAGGTCCTTCCTGCGCGCCCATGCCGCGGTCAGGATGTAAGCTAAGAAGATAGACCCGATAAAGCACACCACCACTGGGTTATTCGCAAAGTTGGAAAAAAGCTCTGCAGACTTGGATGGATCTACCGTATTGGGCATGACAAAGAAAACTGTTCCCAAAAAAGGTTAAATGGTTACACAGGCACTGAGTAACTTCTGCAGTCGTTTTAGGGCCAACCTAAAAAAATAAAGAAGAGTGTTACAACTAAACTTGTACAACTAAACTAAACTGACAACTAAACTTTTGACAGATAAGGCCTTGTTAGTCTTTAACTGATAGACTGATGCAATTTGACTGATAGCAAATGTAATTTATATTTCAATAATTCATTATTTATTTGAACTTCACATAGGCCCTGTTGTTTACACCTGGTATTAAGATGCGTTTTGGTCGATTCGGATCACAAGTACAACGAGGGAGACACATTCCCGTTGTCACGTCTTGTTTTGGTTAATTTTTCATGTCAGTCATGTCTTGTCACGTGATTCCCTGATCTAGTCTTGTGATCCTGCCATGTGTCCTGTCTTATCATTGGTTAATTGTCTTGATTATGTTCAAAGGTGTCCCTTGTCTTGTCATTTAGCCTTGTGTATTTAAGCCCTCATATTTGCTTTGTTCCTTAAGTATTATTTGTGTAACCACTGCAGGGTGAGTTCAATGCAATGCCTTGCCCTGCCCCGACTCTGCCCTGCTCTTGCCCTGACCTTCCTTGCCCTACCCTGCCTTGCCCGACCCTGCCCTGCCTCGCCGTACCCTGCCCTGCCCTGCCTTGCCCTACTCTGCTCTTGCCTTGCCCGCCTGCCCTGCCTTGCCCTGCCCTGCCTTGCCATGCCTTGCCCTACCCTGCCCTACCTTGCCTTGCCCTTTCCTGCTTCGGCCATGTCTTGTCCCACCTTGCCCTGCCCACCCTACCTTGCCATGCCTTGCCCTACTTTGCCACGCTCACCTTGCCTTGCCCTACCATGCCTTGCCCTGCCACACCTTGCCTCCGAGCTCTGCCCCATCTGCCTTGCCCCACCTCTGCTTGCCCTGCCAGATCCTGCCTTGCCCATACCCTGCCCTGCCTCTGCCCTACTCTGCTTTGCTCCTGCCCTGCCTTGCCCTACCCTGCCCTACTCTTGCCTTGCCCGACCTTGCCTTGCCCTGACCTTGCCCTTCCCTGCCTTGCCATGCCTTGTCCTACTTTGCCTCACCCTTTCCTGCCTGCTACCTTGCCATGCCTTGCCCTGCCCTGCTGCTACCTTGCCCTACCATGCCTTGCCCTGCCATACCTTGCCTTGAGTCTGCCCTACCTTGCCTTGCCCTGCCATACCTTGCCTTGCCCTACCTCTGCCTTTGCCCTGCCTTGCCATTTGTCAAGCTCGCCTTCAGTGAAATGATTACACCTGTTTACACCTGGTGTTTTAATCTGCCTCTTGTCCACTTTTAACCACTTCTGTCTTGATTTCTTCTATGGGAGGATAAATGTATGGCCTTTTTCAGATCTTTTGATCTGAAAAAGACAACGGAAAAACATACAGAGAGCAGCAGCTTTCGTTTCCACTTTGACTGCCGCAAGTGAGTTAGAAATCAGGAATTTTGGAACATTGTGCTTGGTACGTTTTTCATCTTTAAACCAAACTTTGGTCTCCAGAATCCGTTTAAATAGCATCTGGCTAGCTCAAAACATTTTAGACCCTGCTTACACCTGTATTTAGCGTCGTCCACTTGTGATCCAATTGAACCAAAATGCATCTTAATACAAGGAGTAAAAAGGGCCTTAATATTAGGTCAGAGGTCAGCAAGGTTTACATTTATAGTTTCCAGCATTGGCACACAAAAAGAAAGTCACCACTCACCCTACAGCCGTAGTCACTCCAGTTGAATCTGGTTTCTTCCGAAAAATGCACTGAGCGGTTATGGATGTAATTGTTAATGAAGCATTAACAGACTTTACGCCCGGAGGAACAACAGGTCGTATCAGGGAGGAAGTAAATGCCCACGTCTATTGCCATGTCACTGGGGCCCAGTACCCATGTGTACCTTTGGTCTGTATGAAAAAATTACAAAAAGTATAAAAGTGTTTGTTGCAGCTCTCATTGTTAACAAACCACTAGTGTTGTTTCCAGCATATGACTCACCTTGTGAATCTCCTTGTTGAGGAAGTGTAACTTTGGCCACATGGTTTTCCTCAGTAGGATAGTTCTGAGAACCAAGCAGTACCAATAGTGTTAGACTCTTCAGATGGACGTAACTTTAAGACCAGAGTAATGTTGGGGGTGGTTATATTGATCATCAAAGTGCTGAAGTTTCTCAGGTCTAGAAATGAGCTGTTCACTGCTGTGTCCACCAGCCTTGGTAAAAAGATCTGGAGATTGACCGAAAGTAACATTTGAGACAAGTGACAAGTTTTCAACAGTAAAATCTCTTTACTATTTACAAATTCTAATGACATAAACTTTTATAAGTGTACGTTTCATTTCCCCTTAAACAAATACATGCTAACTTACATGTTGTTGACGAGACGGGAATATGACGGCAGACATTGCGAACAATGTTTCTATGTGCAGTTTGTCAACATATAACATTAGACGTCGTCTTTTTGTCTAATGACTGTACCTAACATTAGTCGTTCGCGGTCAAAACACTGGTGTAAACAGTTTAATGTCGCGATATTCACAAACTGTCTACGGATAGAGCCTGAGCCAACCAACCCCGTGACGTCACATGTTAGAATACTCCACAATGGCAGCGCCCTGGTGGCGAAAGATATAAAGTTTTTTTCTTTTTTTCTTCTAAATGTTTACATTTATCATGTTTCTTATTTAATTGTTGATTATATTGGAAATCCATCTTGTAAATCATGTAAACTTGATTCACTGCTTCATTTCCCCTTTAAAACAATGCAAATATAGTGTTGGCAGCATAATCTGATAGGTAGAAATTGACACCAGATCAGGGGTTTAGAATGAGAAGCGCTTTTGAAAACGTGTTTCAAAAATTACTTTTACAAGTCCATTTGTTATTTTTGTAATTCCATATGGTGATGCTAGTGGGACATAAATTACACACTGCACCTTTCCAGCTCTAGTTACTGTCAAGAGGTCATTCTGCCTTTTTACCTCAATCTCCTCAGTGAGGTTTGCCACTGGAATGACAGAGCCGTCTGTTTTGGAAAGGGACAAACCAGCCACAAAACTATGAATAGGCTGACCTTCAGTCCATGGATCGATGTTAAATTCTGCCATCTGTAAAAAGAGGACAGGTGTCGGTATTATATGTGTAAAGTATGTAGTACAGACTAACAAAATGCACCCTAGACCTATTATAGCATTGTTATTGTAGAAAGGGCCAAAACAGGTGCAATTCTAGGATTTCAACTGAAATCCTGAAATTAAAGCAATGTGGCTCAGAGGAATATTTAATTTCAAAAGGTTGAAAATTTGAATCATTCCTGAATAAACAAATGAAAATTGTCTGCTGTACATCAGGAAAAGTGACATTTTTAGTTGCACTTTTACCTAATACGTTTTTAATAGAAAATGAAATGGAAATGAACTCAGAAATCTGACACTTGCTGATGTTTCCTCAACAAATTTGAGTAAATAATTATATGAAAGGCCAAATAAATGATCTCATTAAGTCTTGTATAGATGTTTTATGGCTTGTGGTGAATGACAAAGACTCACTTTCACATCCACTGGCTCATCTACAGGCAGTATTACATCAGAGCCCAGATTTGGAAGCTTGAAGCTGGTTAGACTGTTCTGGAAACTGAAAGGCTCTTTCTGAAGGTTAGTTGGAGATAACCTAACCAGGAAAAATAATCAAAACTTACACAAAATGTTTTCAATGTTCAGTTTTATTTGATCAATTGAACTCTGATTGTCCTACCTGTTGACGTAAACACTGATATGAGGAGTGATGATGATGTTGGGCTCCAGATCAGGTGATTTATTTGCTAGCAGGAATGTCTGCACATTGTGCGCTACATTGACCAGATTACCATAGATGTCAGACTGAAAGGCAATGAGAATACATCAGTAGATTTCTTCACTTCGTTAACTGTTTAAAGCTGCAGTCCGTAGCTTTTTTGGGTTCAAAATTATCACATATAAGTACATAATCAGTCAGTATTCAAAACTATTTGTTTGCCTTAATTCGATTCAAAGCGGTAAGCTTGTAATAATGTTTTTGATCCAGTGGTACTGGAGGATTTCCACAGGAGATTCGAGCATGTCTTTGTTCACACATCTGTACATACACACCTGTACAAAGACGGAGTCTCGGCTAGTAGGTTAAATTGCGTGTGAGGATGCTGGAGGTGGAGATTTATAGCCTTTTCTCACGGCACTTGATATAATTAAACTTATCAATTTGATGGCGGATCCAGAAAGTTTCAAACGACAATCACCAGTGACAACAGATTGACCCACTGTAAAATGCAAAAGACTTTGTTCGGACTTCAGAGTGGCAACAGAAAAAAAGAGACTGCAACCGGACAAATGCGAAAACAAGGATACATATCAAAAGGACGTTACATGTAGTCACGCAATGCATGCTGACGTTGTTAACATTAACAATATTTCATTAACAAAGTTCGGGAGGAGCATGTTCAAATAATTGATCCAATTATCACATCATTCCAACCAGCTGTCAGTAATCAGTAATCAACATGTCTATCCAATCAGCTTGAGTTGGAGACCTATATACTCATTTGACTCACCAATGTTCCTCGAGTTTTTCAGCATCCCTCCACCACCCCGTCTCCTCACACTTGCCTGGTTACTTCTTAACCAGCAATACGGGGAGAGTACTCTGGGTTCTGGTCCAAATATCAGAGCTCGGAGCCCTCTCCCCGGGACAGCACGCCAAAAATGTATACCATTTATTCTATCTAACTTATTTGTAAGTGTGAACTATTAAAAGTATAATTTGCACTGTTTTACGTGATATGACGACTTACTGTATGAGCGATTTTTAGATTTAATCAGTGTGATTTAGTTCAATGTCAGACCCGGAACAAAAGTGTATGTTTCTTACTACTTCAGATGACATTTTCCGGTGAAAATTCTTATGTTGGTCATATTTCCAAAAGAATAATCTGTGATTCTGAACAACACTATTCACATCGGTGCGGTGACTAACAGCTGCACACTCTACTCAATGTGTTCATCCACGCTGTGCCGTGTCAAGGGTGTTGAAGTACAGTTATGTAAAGTTAATACGTCACTGTCCCGTCTGCCGAGCCAGAGACTGTTCACGTCACGTCTGCCCAGCCAGAGACTGTTCACATCCTGTCTGCCCAGCCAGAGACTGTTCACATCCCTGTCTGCCCAGCCACGAGACTGTTCAGGTCCCGTCTGCCCAGCCAGAAACTGTTCAGGTCCGTTGCCCAGCCAGAAACTGTTCAGGTCCCGTCTGCCCAGCCAGAGACTGTTCAGGTCCCGTCTGCCCAGCCAGAGACTGTTCAGGTCCCGTCTGCCCAGCCAGAGACTGTTCAGGTCCCGTCTGCCCAGCCCAGAGACTGTTCATGTCACGTCTGCTCAGCCAGAGACTGTCTCACGCCACATCTACCCGGTCATAGACGGACCAGGAGATGCCCATTCGCGTGGCCGCCGAGGGCACGGATGGACTATTTGGAGCATCTGATTTCGGATCCTGGACATGCCTGTGCTCGCTGTTCCAGAGCCGGAGGACATGTCAAGGAAAAAGTAACCTCTAAAGTTACTACACTGCTTTCTCCACAGAACAAGAGCATGCTAGCTTAGCTTCCAAAAAAGATGGCTGACACTTTGTGTAATCCCAATCCTCCATAATGCATCCATCTGCGTATTCAATACATTCGTCCATATTTTCAAAAAGTTTCTGCCGGTGAAATCAAACGCACTGGCACTGATCTGTGATAGGTCTGTTAGTGCATTAGGTTCAACCCTCTATGGGCGGGGTTAGAAAGGGTGGGAACTAGTGCTTGCAGTCTTTACAGAAATCCCCCCTCTTACACTTCCTCCAACAATGAAGTAAAATGACGATTTTTGCATCATTGTAGGAGGAAGTGAAGAATAGCGGAGTTCTCTCGTCTCAGGGGAAAATGAGAGAGTGTTGCACGACCATTCAATAGTATAACTGGGTTTCTAACAATGGAAAGCTTAATGCAAATGGGTGGAGTGTCCCTTTAATCAGACATTTAAAAAAAACATACCTCTTTGTCCTTATTGAAGGCACTCGAGAATGTGACTCAGCGCACTCAAGGAGGGTTTTGACTGTGCTAGTTAGTGCAATGATGTTATCTGGGTCAGATCGAAGGATGTGAGGGATTCACTGAAGAACATCTAGTATGGAACCAGCAAGCTCCTGTGAAAGAAAAGTGCCATATCAGCCATTATAAGTAACATTTGATCACATGTCTAATGATGTGTTTGGTCACAGTGCTACCTGAGCATTAACATTCACTTTGCCCTCATCTTTAATGATGCTTTTCAAAGCATCAGCGTAGAACTGTAAGTCTGATGGTTCCTGGAGTGCCTCAGAGTCTTCTAACAATGAACTTACATCTGAAAGAAGATCCTCTTTGATCTGGAAGTGGGAAATGAATATTTGGGAATAGAGATTGGTGCGGAAAACCACAAAAACACCTTTTTTCATTGCTAGGCCTACAAATGAAGTCTTGTTAATTATATATTTTTCATCCTTTTTACCTCTTCTGTGTCGTCTGGTCTATTAGTTTGAGTCAATTGTTTTTTGACGTCGTCCATGAGCTGATTCTTGTCTATCTCTACTAAGGAATAGGATATGATGTACTCCCCATAAGAAGTTGTCCCTTTTTGGCCTAAATCATACAGAAAAAGTTATTAGATGCCCTTTCACATAGATGTAATGCAATTGATTCTGTATTAAAAAAATGTGAAATCAACGCACAAGCCACCACAACAAGGATGTCCTTCTTGAGAGGTCTAATCACATTAGCTTTAACTTCCAATGTGTCATCATCATTGTCTTGTAGGTTCAGCACCTTTTTGCCATTTTTTAAGCAATCTTTATAAAAACTGTCTTCCTAGAAACAGAACAATGTATATGTGAAAAAGGCCAGTTATTATAAGAATTAGAGCAGCATCTGCATATCATTGCAAAATTGAAAAAGCAACTTAATTCAGTATATCGTAATATTGAAAATAACATCATTACATACATTTGAAATACTGCACTTACATTTTTCTTTGACATACTGTCTCCTTCCACATACCAGTTAGTTTTATCACAGTTAGGGTTTTCTAGCCTCACATCAATTTTACCAGGCTTATTTACACAATTTGAGCAGCTGGGAGAAAATACAAATACATACAGATCAACTTTATTCATAAACTTCATCCAACAAAAGTTATGAAAACCTCAGCAAGTAAATAAAACTTTTTTTGGTTACACTTAATTTCGATGGTCCACTTTAGACATTCTACTAAGTAACTTTGCAACTACATGTCAGTTATTAGTAGACTGTTAGGTTTGGGTTAGTAGAATAGTTAGTAGAAAAAGTTTAAAGGGATACGTCACCTCTGGAAAGACGAATGTGTATTTAAAATGGGTCATGTTGAAGAAATGTGAAATTATTTTTGAATTTGGAGCTTTCTAGACTGAGAAAAGCTAGAAAATTTATTTTTGGCTTATGTGGATGAAAGACAACAACTCCCAGAATGCACTTGCTTCACTGCCCTAGGAGGCCACGCCTACCGGTAACAGAGCGCGGTAGTTAAACAACAAGTCTAGGCTACTCAGTGAGTCTCCGTAATGAGCATAAAATGCGTTTCGAGATCGAAATGCAGAAAAGAAAGATGTTTCTTTCTCCACAGAACAATAGCCTGCTAGCTTAGCTTCCAAAAAAATATGTCTGACACTGTGTGTTCATTCTGTGAGTGAGATCACGCCCTCTATAGCGCGGGTTGAGAACATGCGGGACAGACCCTACTACTGACCGTAGTCTTTAGCCTCTGGCCAAAAAATCCAAAATCGCAAAATGACGATTTTTGCGTCATCTGAGGATTTTTTCCAGACAAAAAATGCATAAATCTCTCGTCTCAGGGGGATATGAGGGTGGAAAGCATGGTAATTCAAAAATACTAGAGGCAAAGCTTTATGCTAAATCCTGAAGTATCACTTTAAGTGTATTTGAAAAGTTATAGTCAGTTGAATGTCTGTTGGAGAAGCATCAAAATAAAGTGTTAGCAGATAATAATCAGACAGTCTGCTAATAATGTAATAACTGATGACGTTTAGTTGCAAAGTTGCTTGTAGTTAGTAGAATGTCTAAAGTGGACTATCAAGATAAAGGGTTACCCTTTTTCAAGATGGGAAATAAAAGTCACAAAAAAAATTGTCTTACGTGATTTGCAAAGTGGGTGGATTCTGTCCATCAGAATAACAAATACTGCTCTCATCTGGTTTCCCTTGATCCCCTTTGCGAGTGCTCTGTCTCTGGCTCTGTCTACTTTGATACTTAACAAGGTTTAGGAAAGCAGCATTTAGGAATCAATCTTAATAACAAATTCACCCATTTCCAAACTGAAAATGACTAAAGTATAAAAAAGTAATGAGAATCCCTAGAACTATTACATATTGAGGATTAGGATTTTCCGTAAAGAAATAAAGTAACTAGGGGAAAAATTCACCATTTGTTGGTTCATTATTTTTAATAAATCATATCTTGTTAGATGAAAGGTGTCATCAGGACAAAATAAACCTTGACAAGCTGTTTAAAGACCTTTCTTTCATGGAAAAGTGAATAAATAAAAGTATAAAACGTATAACTGCATCACACTGAAAAATTTGATCACCTGAACAAAAGAATCTTCTCCACCATCATCTGCAGATCTTTTCACAATAACGCCAGCGACTTCTGCATTATGGAAAATATACATTGTTTGCTTAAATAGAAGTTAACCATATCCTTTTTTTCATCCTAAACACAAGTTTTCACCAATAGGTTGTTTATTCTAAGTTTGATTCTAAAACTTCAATGTCTGTAATATATTAATAGTCAGAAAAATACAATTTGAGTATCATTAGTGTGTTTTTCTATCCACTTTATTTTAATATGCAGCCATTTGTCAATTGAATGTGTTTAAAAACAGTGTTTTAATGCATATATAAGTAAAATAAACAATATAAAGAAAAACAATTCATGGTTTGGTAAATATAACAATAAAATAATGTCATAATTTTCATAAAACAAGAAATTATGACATACAAAGTCAAAATTATGACATACTTAATGGATGAGATAAAATGCAAAATTATACAGAGCCTATATGGACATGGAATGAGAAAAATATGAGATGGGAGGAAAGAGTATTTGTACATATAATTTGTCCTCCCATCTCATGTTTTCCATCACCATGTCCCTTTAGGGGCTCTGTAAAATGATGACCTTCTGTGTCATAACTATGACTTTTTATGTGATTAATTTAAACTTTTTTATGTCCTAATTATGACTTAGGGTAACACTTTATTTTAAGGTGACAGTTAGACATTACTACATGTTTATTACTACAGTATAATAACAGTAAATTACAAGTAACTAACCCTAAACCAAACCCTAACTGTAACTCTATATTACATGTAGCCTACTTAATAAAGAGTCACCTTAAAATAAAGTGTAACTTGACTTAGTATATCAAAATTATGATTTGCCATAGCACGATTCTTTTCTTTGTGGAAAATGGACTTTCGTAAAAACGCATTGGTATGTAGCGCAAATAGTTTACGGCATGTCATAATTTTGACTTTTTAAAGGCATAGTTCACTTTGAAATTAATTTTTGGTGTGTTTTAGCTTACCTCAAGGTAGGGCTGTCAATTGAATTAATCGCGATTAATTGCATCCAAAATAAAAGTCTGTGTTTTTTCTGTCTGTTATTTTGTATATATAAATACACACACATGCATATATATATTTAAGGAATATCTGCATTTATATACTGTATATATATTTATACAAAATTAATATTGTACAAAAATATAAATATTTGATATATGAATAACACATTTTTCTACATGCATATGTGTGTATTTATATACAAAATAATTATACCCACCACACACACACATATATTATGTAAACACAAACTTTTATTTTGGATGCGAATTAATCGCGATTAATCGTTTCACAGCCCTACCTCAAGAGGCATCAAAGAAGTAGGTGTATGTTTCCACAGTATTTTCAATTTTGATATTTTTAGGTCAAACCGTTCTCGTCTGTCAGTCATATAATGCAGGTCTATGGTCACCACCTCAAAGAGCATGCACAGAGAAGTCCAAATTAAACATGATTTAATGACTCATAAATGTAAGTACACATTGATGGCCTAAGACACAAAACACGCGGTTTGTGTGAGAAAATGAACAGTATTTAGACAGTATAACAGCTACGTCCAAGTGATCTGAGGGCGTGGGCGATTTGTGGCTGTGGTAACAAGAGGTAAAAACTATATAAATACTGTTTAATTTCTCACACAAACCGCTCGTTTTGTGTCTTAGGCCATCAATGTGTACTTACATTTACAATTTATTAAATCATGTTTAATTTGGACTTCTCTGTGCATGCTCTTTGAGGTGGTGACCATAGACCTGCATTATATGACTGACAGACAAGAACGGTTTGACCTAAAAATATCAAAATTGAAACTACTGCGGAAACAGACACCTACATCTTGGATGCCCTTGAGGTAAGATAAAACATACCAAAAATTCATTTCAAAGCTTGCTCTGAAGCACAAAGAGTTTTACCATTTACTGCATGTATATACTGTACGTTAGAGAATATAAAAGAGCTCTCACGGCTTTTGCAGTGGTATTCCACAGACAGGTAACTTCCCAGGTCAGGACACAGGCTCTTCCAGAAGATAAACCGTCTGCCACAGCCGTGCAAACCTGCTGTCCGTTACACAGCTCTTGGATGGCAAAAACAAACCTCATCATTACTATTCATCACTGTAGCCAGCCAAAACAGCATTACTGAGGCGCAGTATAAGAACAGATGCAGAGATTCTCAATGCTTTTTAAACACTATAAGCACTTTGACAACAACAGTAAAGTACTATTTAAACAGAAGAATCTCCACAAAGAGATTGCCTGAATCCTCAGTAAATAATTATGTTCACAAATAAATATTCTCACAATTCTTTAGCCTAATGAGACTTTTTCAGGTACATTAGTTCCTATTGAACTATCAATACATTGGTCTTTTTTCCAAGTTCGCTTTGTTTTTCAGCTTTACATGCGTTATGATGAAATATTAGACCGCAGGAGCCCATAATCAGGTAAAAGAAAGCTCATTGAAGCTCTGTTTGCATTTCAGATTTCACATTGTTTGCTCTGAATTCGAATTAAAAGGAAGGAGCCAGAAAAAGAGCATCAATTCACAAGCACCACTCAAAAGCACTGTCTATCCTTGACAGGTGGAGACACTAAGGTTTAGAAATAAAAGGATGCTCTCGGATTACCTATGTATGTACTAAACACCTGCAATAGTTCCATGGGACAGTGCATCTGGATACCATGGTACTGAATTATTGCGCCATATTTATGTATTTTCATAGTGTAAGATTTTTCCAAATGCCTAAATACTTAATAACACCTAGGTTTTTACTTTGTTTTGGTACTTTTTTGTTAGTGTGGTCTAGTACCTGCGACTAAATCCCGCACATCGATCCAGCTGCAGTGCTGAGGTAAAGCTGCGCGGGAGTTTGACGATGACGTGTTGGTCCTGCAATAATGCGGCGTCTTTCTGCCGTAGAAACTCTCCTCAACCTCGATCACATTACCTGAGCCACACCGCAGGATAGTGCTGTCCGTACACGACAGAGAGCGTCCCAGTTCTACAGAAACATTTTTAAAACTACATCATGTTTCTAGAAAAAATGCCGTTATAATGTTCAAATGAAAGTTTTTTTTCCTCAGACGTCCAATTAGACGTAGTTCACTTTTTTTGCTGATAATTTACCTAATTTACTCACCACCATGTCATCCAAGATGTCCATGTCTTTCTCTCTTCAGTCGAAAATAAATTAAGGTTTTTGATGAAAACATTTCAGGATTTTCTCCATTTAGTGGACTTCAATGAGAACCAAACGGTTCAAGGTCCAAATGAGAGTTTCAGTGCAGCTTCAAAGGGCTTTAAACGACACCAGAAGACGATGAATACTTTACTGATCTTATCTAGTGAAAGAAGTGGTCATTTAAAAAATAATTTTAAAAAAGTTTAAGTTTTATAAGCACAAATGCTCGCCTTGCTCTGTTCTGTGATGAGCGTTTGTGACTCTCCTGTTCATCAAAATGAACAAATCTTTTTTCGAGTCATGACTAGATAAGACCCTTATTCATCGTCTGGTGTCCCCCTTGAAGCTGCACTGAAACTCTCATTTGGACCTTGAACCGTTTGGTTCCCATGAAGTCCAGAAAATCCTGGAATGATTTCATCAAAAACCTTAAAGTCTTTTCAACTGAAGAAAGAAAGATGTGGACATCTTTGATGCATGCGGACCATGCATATCTCAAAATGTCTTTTTGTTTTCTGTACACTTTACATAACTAATGAGCATACCAATATATCAAAATACTTTATTTATTTGGCTATGCTTAATTATTAATATAAAAAAGAAGGAAAGTGTCAAATACACCAAACTCAAAAATGAAGAAGAATCTCTGACTATTGGGCTTATTCATATAACTACCTTAAAAATGAATGCATTACAATATTGCGTTAATTGGTTACTTGAATGGAAAATAACGTGTTTCGTTACTTTTGGGTTACTTTTTATTAACTGGGCTGGACTTTGTTTGTTTTATAATAACAAAAATAGTTCTGTTTATAGCAAATGTAAAGGCCCTTTCACACCAAAAGTGAAATGAGGAGAATAAAGTTCACTACTCTTACTTCAGCAAAAAATGGAAACACAAATTTGATGTTTAGCTATAATTTTAGCTTACTAGTATGGCTGAATTGGATCTCAAAGTCAGCAGCAAAGACTTTTGGTTAATAAAGTGAGATTAAGATATACACATAGTTAGTCTAGGATACAAGAAGCATCATGTACACACACAACAGCACACACAACGCTTTTTGACTTACTCCTGATTTATTTTAACATTAGGACAGGAGAGGTGTAAGTCAATAAATGGGAAACAGTACTTGTGTTACATATTAAAAGTAATCTGCTACTTGTTACTTGAAAAAAGTAATCTGATTACATAACTCATGTAATGTGTGAAGTACTTGTAATGTGTTACCCCAACACTGAAAACTAATGAGTATATTGTTATGCATAATTATATATAAATATTATATAAAAAGAAAGAAAGCGTAAAACTCACCAAATTCACAAATGAAGTAATATTTCTGACTACAGTTACTTGAGATCTTCCAGTGAAACCCAGAGTGTGTGTTGATGTGTCCACAGCCAGTTTCCAGCCTCGGCTCACTGAGCAGGTTTGAGTAGACCACATCTGAACCATCTAACCAGATCAAGCCATCTGAGGACATATACATTGATGCAGGTCGAATGATTTCTCTACTCATTTGCCTTTATTTTCTTTCATTTCAATCATAAAATCATATTTTGAAATGCATTTATTCAAATCTTAGAATCAGCACAAATCAGTTTATTATGAACACATTTAAATGTATTCAGTTAAAAAAAATGAACATAGTTAAAATATGGGCAAACAATATGAAATTGAAAAAAAAAGATTTATCATTGACAAAACGGTACTATTACATAAATTCTAGCTGTTTATGTATGACAAATGTGCATCCAATTCATGCATTTTATTAGTTTAGGATGTCTACTCCAAACAGATGGAAATTGCATGCCCAATACATACATTTAGGACAAAATAGTTTAGCTTAAATGTCTTGCTATTGCTAAATATTAGAAAGGCCATAATATTTAAACTAAAGCAGCCCTGGGAAGCATTCATTTAAGCTTTCACAATAATCTAGAGCCGTCAAACCATGTACCTTCCGGGTCCAGGGTATTGATGGAGGTAGACATTAGTCCTATCCACCAGTCCTGCTCCGCCTGAAGGTGTTTCTGGAGAAAGTGCTGGGTTTCATCACTCTGGATGAAGGCCAGGTGCCCACCGTCCCGCTCACACCAAGCCTGAGCGCTGAGGAAACTGCTCTTCAGGGCCACAAACTCATAGCAGGAGCTCTCGAAAGCCTGTTGGTGCTCTGGGCAGGAAAGACCTTCAGGTCCTGCTTCGCCACATGCTGAGATGATCAGAAATAGCAAAATAAAGAGTCTGCCATCCATCTCTAGTCATACATGAAGACTAGAAGAAGCATCCTGGTGTTTTTGTCTATATAAAGGGTTTTGAGCCCAGCCAAAAATACACCAGGTTTCCAGATGAGTCTATTGAATGACTCGTAAACAAAACCCATTGATGTAATAGCCTAATGGATGCATATTGTGTTTTTATACAAAGGCAATGTTCATTTAGATCAAATAGATAAGCCAGCCTTTACCTGCAGAGTGACGCACGGTCATTGGATAGGCACTGTAAGTTAGGGTAGTTCCAGCTTAGTTTTTCACAAATTCAAGAATTGCGTGATATAAAGTAAGAATTGCGTGATATAAAGTCACAATGCATGATATAAAGTCAGTATTGCTTGATATAACGTCAGAATTGCAGAACTCGCAATTTTGACTTTATATCACACAATTCTGACTTTATATCTCGTATTTCTGACTTTATATCTCGCAATTCTGAGAAATAATGTCTGAATTGCAGGGATGGGCAGTATTTCAGATACATGTATTTAAAATATGTATTTGAAATACAAAAATACTATTTTGTATTTTAAAGCCTTTGGAAAAAATCAAATGTAATTTGTATTTAAATACATTTAAGATGAGTATTTTTGTATTTTCAAAATACTCAAAATACTTTGAGCCAGTCAACCTCTTTATCAGGGTACTGTTTTCATGCATCAAGGATTTGGACATCTTGAACCAGTATCTACTTATTAGACAGCTGTTTGTGAGGTTCAACACAATCATTCCCTCTTCAGCTCCTATAGAGCGCTTGTTTTCCTTTGCGGGTTTAATCAATAGGCCACACAGACAACGCCTTAAACCCAAACTTTTTGAAAAGCTGGTGGTGCTAAAGGGTATCGAATAGATGGATGTCTGAAACACATAGGAACACCACCTGGAGGAGTACACCATCAGTTATTTAAAATATAATTGACTTTTTGTTATTGAGTTCTTGCTACTGAGTGCGAGGTAATGATGGTGATAAAACATAATAAAAGATGTTTGAAATTATTATTATTTTTTTTTTAGTTTTGCATTTCCTACAGGGCTGGGGAAGGAAAGAGGTATATAAAATGAAAATGAAAGTTTCTAGTTGCACACATCTAAATAATTCCATTCAGAATAGGCCCAGATAGATTTCAGCCTAATAGGGATGCCTGCACTGAATCGCCAATTTCACATGTATTTTCTGTATTTTCAAAATACAAAATACTGTATTTGTATTTAAATACATTTTTCCACACAGTATTTTGTATTTGTATTTAAATACATTTTTCCACACAGTATTTTGTATTTGTATTTAAACACATTTCCATGTATTTATGCCCATCCCTGCTGAATTGCGAGAAGTAAACTCGCAATTGTGAGAAAAAAAGTCAGAATTGTGAGATAAAAAGTCGCAGTTACCTTTTATATTTTTCATTCTATGGCGGAAACAAGCTTCCATAGGTTTGAAACGACATGAAGGGACAGTAATTATTAATGACAGAATGTTCATTTTTGGGTGAACTATCCCTTTAACTGGTGTGTATCACCCCTGAACAACAGGGGGCAGAATAAATGTCTTCACCGTGTTCTATCACATCAAAACCATAGAAGAAAATTTACCAATTCAAAACACACCGTTGTATTTCCCGATGTTAGGGACCTTGATATATGAAAATATTAAACATATAATTTGATCCGGTTTGCCGTATCTGGTAGATTTGTGTTCTTCAGAGAGGTGAGTGTCAGATTCACCAAACACACATCTCTTAATAATGTTGTAGATCAGGTGATATGTACTACAGAGCTAACTGTTACTGTAAATCAGATTCGCATCAGCAGCATAATAAACCATGTTTATAAACACTGTACTGAAAGCGATCTACTGCTGTAGGTGTCGCACGGCTTGTGTACATCTTCCTGACACTAGATATCGCGGCAGCAGCTACTTTTAGTTCAAATCCCATTATGTCACGTGTCAATGTTTTCAAGCGTTATATATGTGTATGCTTAGGGTGGATTAACACTAATTTATGAATTTATTTATCAAATGATAGAAGCAACAAAGTTGACACTAACGTTACGTTTGTAGGACGTTTAAGAAAAGGAAGTAAAGCTTCACGGTTAGTTGGTATTTTTGTGATGGATGTTTAATTACAAAACTGATATAATCTGAATCCTTGTTGGGATCCTATTTTAGCAAGTAAAAGGCCTAACGTTTGTCTAGAACTGCCCCCCTTCAGGTTGCTTTTCTTTTTGCAGTGAGGATTTCTATGAAGTAAACGAATGAATATCTTTTATATTGTTAGTAATATTTCAAGATGAACACTTACCAGACTGAAGCGAGTTATGTTTGCTTGATCATCAATGCATTCTTTTAGTTTTTTAAGAAAAATGTTAAAATGTGTAAGTATCAAATATTGTTCATCAAATTACTAAGACATATTAATGGGAGACATAGAGTGACAAATTACATATATATGCATTTAATGTAAGTTGTCTGTTATAAGATCTTATTGATCATTGCTATTACTTATTGGCCATATAAATATCAGCAACTGCACCAAGTTTTTATACGTTTGGGCCTCTGAATAAATTTGTTTTGTTTGTTTTTCCCCAACTCAAGTATGACTATCTTCATATCTTTTTAATATAAAAAAAAATACTTTGTATTAAACATCTTTATATTTCTACTGTATAATCTATATAACTGGCTTTCTATCTATGCAATACAGTGAATTACAAGTCCCCCTTTTGTATGCAGTTAAGTGATAAATTTACACCAAAACAAATAGAAAACATGTAGCCTATGCCTCCATCTCCGATTTCTATTTGGTCTTATTTCACAACGATCTCATACAAGCTCTGTCAGTTTTTTTTCGTGAAGTGGAAAGTATGCTAATGTTTGTGGGTGGTTGAAGGATGCGAAGGCTACACTCGATGCTTCCTATATATGAGCCGAATGAAGGATGGGAAACAAAGGCTGCCTTTCAAGGATCCTTCAAATCGAAGGTGGCCTTCGGCACGGCTTGATGACGGGACAGCCAAGATATTTGCAAAGGACTCTAAAACTAGAAATATCATGAATTTATTTTATTCCCATGTTGACCTGTTGCCTGTGTAGCTGTATTTTTAAGGGGAAAATGGCCATGAAAATGGATTTTTGTATTATAATTTATAATGTTAGAATTCAGGGGTGTAAGCGAGACCCTTCGTGTCACGGTTCGAATACATATCACTAGGGCCCTATAAAATCCGTTTTATTTTTTCCCAAATTCCATTTTATTTTTTCCCAAATTCCGTTTTTTCCGTTTTAATTTTTGCAAATTCCATTTTTTCTGTTTTAATTTTTGGGAATTCATTTTTTTTACCCTTTACTGTTATTTTAGTTGTAAAAAGAGTGTGCTTTTGATTCCGGTGATCACGGAAATTATAGGGCCCTGTATCACAATACTGAACTCACGATACGGATATTATTGCGATACTCCAAAACATATGATAAAAGGTTAACAAAAAATGTACTGTTGATTAAAATGCCAACTTTGATATTACATTGTGGGTTTAAATGAATAGGCATCGATTATTCAATGGTGACACTAGAATAAAAATATTAATGATTCTGAAGATGAAAATACAGAATTATTTTAGATGAATATGCTTGATAGTCACTGACTAGATATATTTAAAATAAATATCACAGAACATAAGACATTTGGTAATATCAGGACCCACAAATATTCCCCCATTGCATTATTATACATTATAATCAACATTATATATGTAGTTAATGTGACACTAAAACTCTTTTTTTAGACAGTAATTTTGATTTTGGGGCAACTATCCACGATACATATTGCCACAATCCACATATGTTTTGTTGCATTTTTGTAATGCGATATATTATGGCATGACATATTGTTAAACCCCTAGTTAGAATTATTATATTGTTATAATATATAATGTAAACCCTTTTAACATTCTATCAGATAGATAAAGTTTGTTGTCGTCTTAAACTAAATTGTACAGTTTTAATAATGCGTTTCCATTTAGTTTGACATTACAACTGAGGAAAAACAAAAGATGACAGTGTTTTGTTAATGTTTAGTGCATTCAGGCTTCTGTACCCTTAAAGAAACTGTGTTGCTGTGTGTTTTTTGGACATGCACCATGTTTTTTTTTCACTGGTATGTGAATATTTTGTTAAATATTTAGTCAAACAATCGACCATTTGTACAATCTGAGACCATCACTTCATCACAGTTTCATAACTCTTACTAAATGGGATCATTCAGTTATACTGTGTCCCTAATGTTTGGTTTCTCCTAGGCTATAATGCTGTTAGCCCAGATAAATCAGTCAGCAGATTTCCAGCATGAGGATGATGCTCAGGAGGTCACGCTCTGCTTAACTGAGGCTGTTGGGATTGCAGGTCAGACCTTATAAATGAGTTCTTTTCAGACATTGACCCTTTATTAAAGGAAAAGCTGTGCATTTCCCCCCAGAAAAAAATTAATACTATTATGCATTAAATTGCATATTCATCAAAAGTGACTAAAACGATTAATCGTGATTAATCACATTCCAAAATAAAAGTTTGTGTTTGTTTACATAATAGATGTGTGTATAATTATTTTGTATATATAAATACACACACATGCATGTATATATTTAAGAAATATTTGCATGTATATACTTTATATCTATTTATACAAAATTAATATGCATAAATATAAATATTTGATATATTAATAACACATTTTTCTTAAATATATACATGCATTTGTGTGTATTTATATATACAAAATAATTATACACACTACACACACATATATTATTTTAACACAAACTTTTATTTTGGATGCGATTAATCGCGATGAATCGTTTCACAGCCCTTGAAGACATTATATTGTTACAATTTTTTTATATTTTAAACAAATGCTGTTCTTTTAAATGTTCTATTCAACAAAAGGTCCTAGAAAAAAGAAATGTGTCAATGACGTTTCCATTTCATTTGTTAATTATTCAGATGGTGATCAGAGCATGGACACAGTCAGTTTGCAGGCTGTGACTTTATCAGATGGCTCCACTGCATATATTCCTCAAAACCCTCATGGTATGTCTATTACGGGCTCTGAGCACAAACATTGTTCATCTGAGACACTTTGAGATGTAAAGCTTTGCATCGGCTTCTATAAGACACAAATAAGCATATTGATTACCAAATTTTATGGTTATTTCATTAATATTATTGGTTATTATTAAGCTCTACATTTTCTATTAAACATTTGCATGTATGTGTTTTGAAGAACAATAATGTGTTCTCTGGCAATCAAACCCATTACCTTTTCAATTAGTTAAGCTACAGGACCTTACTATTATTTGTTTTAGTTTTTTACTTAGTGTGTGTACTGGTACCTTAATTATTTGTGGCATAGTATTCAACATGGTGTTTACCTACTACTTATCATCTAATCCATCCAGAACTTAATATGTGGCCTTGTTAGGAGATGATCAACAATATTTTCTTCACCTGTGACTGGTTATAATGTTATGGATCATCAGTTAATATATAATAAATAAAATCTGCTCTAAATAAACGGTTTATTGGAATTGATCATGAAGTATCTGCATTCTATAACTCTGTATTTCTCATATTATTTTAATAAACAAATCAATGTTGTATATGTTTTTACTTTCCCATAAATTACTACCATTGAACTCTCTTTTTAAAATCTCATTTTTATTCACTTTTGTGAGGTATTAACTGAGTGCTGGTTGTTTTCCCCAGACAACAATCTAGTTGATGGACAGGTGATCCAGTTAGAAGATGGATCCTCTGCTTACAGTGCAACACATTGCTGTTCCAAAAGCAGGTACTTTCCTGTTTGTTATGCAGCAAATCTTCATGTTAGTTTCATTGGAAGTGATCTAGCTTTTATTATTTATGAACGGGCGGCCTAATGATGTTAAAAGGATACCTCACCTCTGGAAAGATTAATGAGTATTGAAAATGGGTCATTTATGTAGAAGAAATGTGAAATTATTTTTGAATTTGGAGCTTTCTAGAATGAGAAAAGCCAGAAAATGTATTTTTGGCTTATGTGGATGAAAGACAACAACTCCCAGAATGCACTTGCTTCGATATCCACGCCTACCGGTAACAGAGCGCAGTAGTTAAACAAGTCTAGGCTACTAGTGAGTCTCCGTGATGAGTCTGCCTGAAAATGTGTTTCGAGATCGCCCAAAATGTCCGGGATTCGGCTTTTGCGTTCTACAGTCGCATCATGTTTACTGTGGCGGGCGGGACGAGTGAGGGCCGCGGGAGAACGCGCGGAGGCCGGTGGCGTGATTACTGATGAGCGACACCTGTGAGGCGGCACCGGTCTCGATATCTCTCTACGGAGGAGCGGGAATTTTCTTAGCAATGTTAAAACGCACATCAACCAATCACATGTAAACACTACCAGATTCACCAATTGGAATAATTCAGTTAGATTGAAACAAAAACTGCATGTAAACAATGAATGGCAACTGTAGAAAGCAAAAGCTGAATCCGGACATCGACAGCAGGACCGGGAAAAAGAGACGGTAAGCCCTACTACTCAGCTTTCTCCACAGAACAAGAGCCTGCTAGCTTAGCTTCCAAAAAAGATGGCCGACACTATGTTTTCATTCTGTGAGTGAGATCACGCCCTCTATGGGCGGAGTTGGAACATGCGGGACAGACCCTACAACTGACTGTAGTCTTCCTCTGTGATGCAAAAGGATGATTTTTATGTCATTGGACGTTTTTTCTGGACAAAAAATGCATAAATCTCTCATCTCAGGGGGATATGGATTGAAGCATGGCAACCCAAAAATACTACAAGTTTTCAACTAATACAAAGCTTAATGCTAAATCTTGAAGTATCCCTTTAATATGCAAATAATTGTTTTTTACTTTCCCATATTATATGCTTACTAGATGAGCCAAATAACTGGACGGCCTCGTCTGTATGTGATGTTGTTGGTAATGAAAGCTTACAACTGGAAGATGCTCAGACTGTGCAGTTGGAAGATGGAACGACTGCTTACATCCACCACACCACAAAAGGTTTTTCATTTACTCTCGTTTTTGTTGCACTCCTAATAGGAATAAGTTCTATATAGAACCTTAAAGAAATACTCCACTTTTTTGGAAATAGGCTCATTTTACCACTCCCCAGAGTTAAACAGTTAGAGTTTTACCGCTTTCAAATGTATTCAGCCGATTTTTTGATATTTAGAAGAATATCAGTAACCAGACCAGTTTCTGGTCTCATTGACTTCCATAGTATATTTTTTTTCCTGCTATGGTAGTCAATATGAGACCAGAAATTGTCTGGTTACTGATCTGCTTCTAAATATGAGACAATTGGCTGATACATTAAAAGCAGTAAAACTCAACTGTTTAAGCTCTGAGGAGATGGTAAAATGAGCCTGTTTGCAAAAAGTGGAGTATGCTTAAATTGCCCCTATTATGCTATTTAAATGTTCCTAATTTGTTTTGGAGCTCTCAATGCATCAAAAAAACGTACATTTTTCTCATGAGATGCAAAAGTATCATGCAATAATTTCTCCTTTTGTTCAGGGATGCACGAATATATTGGCCTCAATATCGGTATCGGCCAATATATGATAATTTTTTATGTTATCGTTATTGGCCCAACACAGAACATTTAGCCGATATCTAAAAGCCGATAAATAATGTATTATTTCCTTGAGCTAAGGCACTTTAGATGCGCACTTTTCAACATGATGCTTTTAAATTGCTTGAAATATAATTGAAATTACTTTAAAAAAGGAAAATCCAGTTAAAGTGCAAAATGTGCAGCGCAAGTCTGTCATATCGGCTGCACAACATTAATATAAGAACATCATAATTGTGTTTGTATCTTGGCTTTTAAAGGGGAAAATCAAAAATTGTCTAAAGATTTAGATTTATTGGCCAAAATATCGGTTATCGGCTTTCAAATATAAAGAATTATCGGTTATTGGTATTGGCCAAAATTGGTCATATCGGCATATCCTACCTTTTATAGAAAATTTGTGGTATAAAGAGTTCTTTAAAATTGAGTCAAGAACCCCATTGAACATTTTTTTTCTAAGAGAGTGTGCAGGATGTTAAATAGGATTCGGTTGTACATGATTTATATATATTTTTTGTGTGTCATTAATGCGTTTCAGATACATATGAACCCAGTACTCTGCAAGCGGTGCAGTTAGAGGACGGGTCTACGGCTTACATCCATCATGCTGTTCAGGTGTCTCAGCCTAACACCATTCTGGCCATCCAGACAAATGGCACAGTAGCAGATTTGCAGACAGATACATCCATTGACCAAGAAACAATCAATGCTTTGGAGCAATACACAACCAAGGTACCCTTTAAAGATGACAATGGCTAAGCAAAGATACTCCCAGTGTATTTGCCATGACTTTGCTGGTGATATAAAATTAGGTGATGTTGTTATATATTGTAAATAGTTTTTTTTTAGCTAATCATTTGTCAAAATTGGTAAGAAAATAAAGTGTAATGATCACTTTTGAATTCTTTCCTGCAGATTGAGGAAATGGACTCGTACACAAACTCAGAGCTGATCACCAATGATCCTCACGGTGTTGTGGAGATGCAGGTTAGAATATAATATCCATGCAAAATAAATTCAATAGTCAAACTAGAAGATGCACAAAAACATTTATCCTCCCTTCCTCTTAGATCGTACTTCAGGGTCAAGAAATCCGCGTAGTGTGCCAGGGGAGAAATGTTTTCGGTGTAATTATGAAGGATGTGGAAAGCTTTACACCACTGCAAATCATCTTAAGGTTATTATGGCTTGTGTATTTGAGCTTATCAGCTTTTAATTTATCACCATAGACAACATTAAATGTAATGAATTATGATTATTTCTCGTGTTTTGTTTCATCAGGTACACGAAAGAGCGCATACAGGTGACAAGCCGTACTGTTGTGACATACCTGGCTGTGGAAAAAAGTTTGCAACAGGTAACAAAAAGATTTACAGATCAATTTATCACCTCAGCAGGGTTTCGATGTCCTATTCAGGCAAGGATGCATTCAATTTAAAGACATTTATAAATATTTTTATGTCAAAGGAAAATTTCTATTAGTCAAATAATCCGGATGTTAATCTTACTCCACAAAAACGTTTTAGCGTTTTTTTTTAAGACGTATTTGCGTGTTATATTCATCCCCTTATCATTCTTTTTCTATAAGGTTATGGTTTGAAAAGTCACATCAGGACACACACTGGAGAAAAACCTTACCGCTGTCTGGAGTTGGACTGTAAAAAATCTTTCAAGACCTCAGGGGACCTTCAAAAGCACACCAGAATTCACACAGGTACTTTCTTTGCCTTCTTAAAATCTTCCATCTATTCCTTGGATTATTGTATTTATTATATGAGTCTGAATATGAATATAGTTACCACACAGCACTTTGTTAAAAATACCATGAATAGTAGACAAAAAGCTGCATGCATAAGAATTGTACAAGAATTAAATCGAATTTCATATAGTCGCTCTCTGGGCGGAAACTTCTGTCCATTTTCCTCATTTTCATAAATCATTACTATTGGTCACCTTTTATGTCTTTCTGTGGGTTTTGCTAATATCTAACCAATGAAAAGTGTTAAACAGCTTCGTCGTAAACCTGTAACTCCATTGGGTCCTCAAACTGTCCTCATAACCCCGCCTCTGGGAATGAAGTGTTGTACGTAGTTTGGAACCGTTTCTGCTTGTTTGCAATGCAAGGCTAAACAAAGAACTGGTTCTTTGAATAAGTTCAGCCTTTCTTTTACTCAAGAAACATTGTATATACATATATGTTTTATGTATTTGCGGAGTGGAGAAGAAGTCAAAGCCAACAATACTGTCCTGTGTGAAGCACTTCTTTAATAACATGGGATTTTGGTCAAATGACTCGAGCGCCCACATTAACTAGCTACATTAACTTTATAACCTGTAAGTTGATGGAAACATATTTACTACCTGATCCAGTATTATTCGGCCGTTCTAATGAGGACAAAACACATATCTGAAATTTGCTGGTCAAAAACCTTAAACTCCATTTGAGCTTGATTTTGGTTAAATGTTAATAATACAATGACATTTAAACCCACAGTATTAACTCTGACTATGTTGTGTTTAATTATTTTTAAAATATGGTGTTTTTTCCATTTCCTGAAAACTGAGTAGCGTTTTTGGACATACAAGGTTTCTGCCCAACAGCGACGATATGCAGATTTGTCATATTATCAGCCTTGTAGAGTGCCAAGGTGATGACAAGTCACTTCGTAGGACAACTGTGGAAGCTCAGCGCATGGGTTCCCTGGATAGAAAAGCTAAGCATTTTCCCCATAGACTTTTGGAAAATCTCAAAAAATAAGATCTGTGTTCAACAAAAGAGTTGTGACCCTTACACGTTTTTGACTCAAAATAATATTTACAAGTTAATCCAAAAATCATACATTGTGAAGCCTAGGTAAAGTTTAAAAAACCACAAGCAGGTTATAATTGTGTATTCTATGTCATAGATCAAAACGTGAAAATATTTAGAGGCTTTTGTTCACCACAGACTTTTATTTCAGGCAATTTAGCAAAAACCCATTCAAAAATTCCATAGACTTTAAGAGCGAAGGAACCAGGAGTGCTAAAATGCTAACTCACTTCCGCGTTTGGCCTACAGAGTGACGTCATAGCTTCGGCACTCTGTTACTGTGATAACACAATACCACCACATTGCTTGGGCTCCTACCAATGATCTCTGTTCTTTTAAGGAGAGAAGCCATTTTTATGTCCTTTCCCGGGCTGTGGGCGATCCTTCACTACCTCAAACATCTGTAAGGTCCATGTTCGCACACACACAGGAGAGAAACCATATCACTGCCCAGAACCAGGCTGTAATCGGGCCTTTGCCAGCGCAACAAATTACAAGAACCACATACGGATTCATACAGGTATGCTGCTTTTTAACCTTAAAGGGGTTGTTCACCTAGAATTTAAAATGGCCATCCTTTTACTCATTCCAGACCTGTGTGATTTTCTTTCTTGCATACAACTCAAAAGGAGAAATTTTGAGTGAAGTGCTGATTCTCAAACAAAGCTATCATATGAATTCAGAAGACTTTGAGTATAGAGCATCATAGAGTATCATTTAGCATCATTTTCATAATGTTGTTCAAAACATGTGTGACTTTGTTTTTTATGTGGAACATAAAAAAACGATACTTTGGTAAAACCTCACAATAAGGTTCAATTCGTTAACGCTGGTCAGTTAATATAAACTATCACAAAAAAATGTGGTTACACTTCATTTCATTTTAAGATGACATAGTTACACATGGTACATGTACTTACAATAGTAATAAAAGTAAATTATGCATAATTACAAATCAATAACCATAACCCTATAGTATTTACATATTACTCATACTCATTTGTGTAATTACACTGTAACAACAACACCTTATAATAAAGTCTAACAAAAATACTTCTAAAGCGGTTATTAATCTTAGTTAATGTTAATTTCAACTATTACTAATATGTTATTATGCTCATGAAATGTATTTTTTAATATTATTTAATGGACTTGAGCAAGCATGAACTAAACAATTTGTATTCTAAGGGTTAATACTAATAAATAATCATGATAAATGTATTGCTCATAGTCAATGTTAGTTAATGCATTAACTAATGTTAACTGATGGGCTCTTATTGTAAAGTGTTACCAATACATTAGAGTAAGTAAATAGTGACAAAACTGTCATTTTGGGAGAACTATCTCTTTAAGTATTCAAAAACTTCACCTAAAGAAAGCAAGTCATATGGATATAAGAAGACATGAGGGGAAGTAAATAATGGCAAAATTTCCATTTTAGGTGGACTATTTGTTTGAACTCTTTCTTTATAATATGTAATCTAACCTAAATGTGTCTAAACTGTCTTTTTTAACATTCAGGAGAGAGGCCGTATGTTTGCACAGTTCCTGGATGCGACAAGCGATTCACCTAGTACTCTGAGTCTATACAAACATAATGTAGTGCACACTCCCTGTAAACCCTAGCAAGTGCAACCACTGTGGAAAGACGTACAAGCAGATTTCCACACTAGTCATGCACAAACGTACAGCACACAATGACTCTGAGCCTATAGAAGAGGAGTCGGAGGGCTACTTTGAACCCCCTTCAGGTTGGATTTAAGAAATATCTAGTATATCCTAGATATAGATGAGATTTTGAGGATGTTTCATGAGTGGAACTGGGATGTTTTTTTGCATTTAGAGGCTATAGATGACCCCTCCATGAGTGTTAGCCCTGTGAAGTGTGAAGACACCTGTCCTGAAATGGCTTCTGAAGTCTCTGATGTCACGCAGAACAACAGCATGTAACTTTTATCACACAAGATGGAGCATCACAGGTTTGCATCGAAAGTTCTCAGAAGATCTACATGTTATTATATTAAAGAGATGGTTCACTTTGAAATGATTTTTTAGGTGTTTATGTTTCCACAGTAGTTTCAATTTTGATATTTTTAGGTCAAACCGTCAGTATCTGTCAGTCATATAATGCAGGTCAATGGTCACCACCTCAAAGAGCATGCACAGAGAAGTCCAAATTAAACATGATTTAATGACTCGTAAATGTAAGTACACATTGATGGCCCAAGACACGAAACGAGCGGTTTGTGTGAGAAAACGAACAGTATTTATATCGTTTTTACCTCTTGTAACCACAGCCACGTCCAAGTGATCTGAGAGCGCGGGCGCTTTGTGCCTTTATGTGCCATAAATTAATTTCAAAGTGAACTATCCCTTTAAGTGTTTTGAGTCTTTTTGATTATGCTTTTGAATACCAATTAAAGTGAGTCATTCTGTTTAACAGTATATAAAAAAGTCAGCAGATTCTTACGCCTGTTTCACACACACTCTGTTTGCAGTGCGTATGTTTTTCAGTACCCATGTTAACAGGTTGAAGCTTTCAGACTTCGAGTGGGTGTGGTCCTGCGATCCGTTGCGGTGTGTACAGCATTCAATACAGCATTTCAGATATCATTTCCGCACCGAGTCTATTTTTGCTGTGCCGCGAACGCTGAATTAAAGTGCACAGTTCGTGGTCAAAATGTAGTAGTTTCACCATAAATGCATTTAATTCAATAAAATGTAGTAATCTCACCATAATAATGTATTTAATTTAGGGCTGTCAAATGATTAATCACCATTAATCCCATCCAAAATAAAAGTTTTGTTTACATAATATATGTGGGTGCACTGTGTATAATTATTTTGTGTGTATGTATATATATATATATATATATATATATATGAAGAGTTCAGATGCAAAAGCCTCTAAGTGCCATTTGAAATTTTCTTCTAAAATGACCATTTATATCAAGCTTGTATATTTAAGTTCAATAATTTAACTTAAATGGCAAAGCAGATTACCTATTAATTGTCATTTAAGTGAAATTACTGAACCTAAATATACAAAGCTTGATAAAAATTGTCATTTTAGAAGAAAATTTCAAATGGCATTTAGAGGCTTTTGCATCTGAACTCTTCATATATAAAATGCACACACATGCATGTATATTTAAGAAAAAATAATAATTTATAGGCAAGGCAATATTTCTTAAATATATACAAGCATGTGTGTTTTATTTATATACATAAAATTATTATACACAGTGCACCCACATATATTATGTAAACAAAAACTTTTATTTTGGATGGGATTAATCGTGATTAATCATTTGACAGCCCTAATTTAATTTAAAAAAAGCAAGGAAAACTACAATTTTCCTCAACAAGGACATAATGAACGACACTCGTCTCATTTTGGGAGGTGGAAAAGATTTATTGTATTAAAATTTAAATGCAAAAGAAAAGGCACAAGAGTCAGCTTTTTTTGTCAATTTTAAGTTTTAATTTAAAATGTTTGTGATTTTAATATAAATACATGGTTAAATATTTGACCACTTGCTTGAGCAACTTAATAGACAGGTATATAATTAATGCATGGAATTATAGGCCTGCTGTTTAAATTGTGTTTAAACGTCCATACGTCCATTCAATTTTGTAAAAGTGTACAATGAGAATCGCAATGCTGACAAAGAGTTGCTGCTTAACTTCTGAATTTGAAATAAAATAGTAAGAATGTATTTGTGGTACAGCCACGGATCAGTTGCGCACTGCAAACGCAGCATATGTGAAAGCACTTTATGTGTGACACGGGCGTTATACTGTAAGCTAAAAAGGTCATTTGAACGGTTGGTGACAATAGAGACTGACTAACAAACTTTGTCAGATGACCTTTCAGACCTTGGCCATTTTCAGAACGATAGGCAATCATTTCTGTGCTGGGTAGATTACTTTTTGAATACAAATTGTGGTCCATTACTGAATACAAATCACATGATGAAAATTGTATTTAGTGATTTGATATAATCGTAAACTACTTTTTGATTACTTATAGATTACCTTTGACCTAACTCATCACATTGATTTGAATAGGATGATCTTGGTACCATATTCAAAAAATTAAAAGAGAAAGAAAATCCATTTATTCCATTCCATTTCTATGTATTCCGTTATAAACAATATAAAGTGGATTAAACATTACAAAATGTCAGGGTTTTCCAAACTAGGGTTTATAATTTTTTAGGGTTAATATTTTTTTTGTCTGTGGTTTTAACAGGCTATTGGAAATACAATCACAATGGTAACACAAGATGGCAGTATGATCACCTTCCACCCACTGAGTCTTTGCTGTCTTCAGCAGAGACTCATTCAGTGACTATGGTCTCAGAGGACGGGACTGAAGGACAGGTGTGTAAATCTGAGAACCAAGTTCTTTCATGTGTGTGGTTTTCATTTCCAGCAAACACATTAAGTTTCTTTCCTAATTATCACAAGAGTATATTCTGCCCATTGCTGATCTGTGTGCATATAGAGTGCTGCAGTGATGCTTTTTTTAGGCCTACCTTGAAGTTAGCATCACTCTGGTTCCCTTCAACAAAACCCCCAACAGGATTTTTCCATTGGCTTTTGGATTATTGCAGAAAATAAGCTTTGTGACCAACAAAAGTTTATTATTCATTCACTAATGAATATAACCTGAAGCTTAAATACTAGGGATGCACCGATATGAACATTTTGGCCGATAATCCGATAACCGATAATTCTTTATATTTGAATGCCGATAACCGATATATCGGCCGATGAAATTTAAATCAAATTTTTAAATTCAAATTTTGAGAGCCTGATTACAAAAACAAAAGTCTCACAATTAAATCCATGTCCCAAGCGCACAATTATAATGATGTTCTCATTATAGTGTTGTATAGCCGATATGACAGATTTGCGCTGCACATGTTGTACCAGACCGTAATTTAAACTTAAAAAGAGATTTCAATCATATTTCAAGAAATACAAAAACATAAACAGTGCTCCACAAGTGCCTCAGCTGAAGGGATTAATACATTATTTATCGGCTTTAATATATCGGCCACATTTTCTTACCAGGCCGATGACGAGTAACATTAAAAATGAACTTATATCGGGCCGATGCCGATATATGATGCATCCCTTGTAACATACAATCACCAGGAGACAAAAGCAAAACGTAGACTATAAACAAACTACACCAAGGTCACATGACTTCACTAAGCTATTTCAGTCTTTATTTAAAAAAAAAATCCTAAAAGTTTGAGTTGGAATAAGTTCAGAAGAATGTGATTATAAACACAAGGCTTTGAAAGTCCAACAAGGCTTTGAGTCCACTAGTGAGTAAATGAGTTTACTTTTTCGCCAAGTACTTTTGTGGTCCCATTTAGCCACTTTCAAGACAAGTAAAAAGATTATAAAAAATCACAAGAGGGCATTACTGATGTATTTTATGTTATTAAATGAAACTTGAATATATCTTAGAATCACCACTCTAAAAACCCATAAAAAAAAACATTGAATCAAGAACGATGGAACTAATAATAATTTTATGTATTTTTTTTTCTGTTTTCTTCAGATGACTATTATGATGCCAGATTTATCATCTTGCAGGAACATACAGGATGAGTTATCAGCACACCCAATTACACTTCTGGCTACTTCTAACGGCACACAGATTGCTGTTCAGGTAGAATAAGGCTGGAATACACTACTTGACTTTTGCCTAGAGTTTTGCCTGATTTACAATTGCAGGAGTTGATGCTATTTGCCAAAAGTCACTGCCAATCTGCAGATTTTAGGCAGTTGGAGTTGACCAATGTCACGGAAAACCGCATATATGATTTTTTGGGTTCAGACTGATTTCATCCAATCAGAGAATATCAAACATGTTCGATATCTTGAGCCCATTTTAAAACATTATTTTCATTTGTATCAAGCAACATTCGATGCATGTTTCTGCATGAATTTAGACACCGACCAACGTAGACGATCAACAGACTTTAGTTCGTCACTTCTCAGACTTTCCACATCCCTACAAATGGTACTTGATAATGTTTAATTGGCAAAAGCAATCGATAGCGCCAGACAGACGCCGGCACACTGATCTGGCAAAACCCGATGAAGTGTCTAGTGGCATTGGTCTTGTCTGTTGGTGCTGTGTGAATTAGCCTTTAGTTGTGTTTGGAACAAAAGTCTGGTAATTACTTTCAAAGTCATTTACAAAGTTGGCAAGTTTATGATCCCTAGTATAGAGGGAATGAATTGGCGTCACTTTCCCGCCGGAACAACCCCCCTCTGCCTGACTGAGTGGCAAAACATCTGTTTCGTGACTGGATTTAATTGGGGAAAATGCGACTAAAACGAAAAATTTTATCAATTTAAACTAAATGTTGGACTCAATATAGTGTTCCTTACAACTTACTAAAGATCCAGTGATCCATGGATATTGACATGCAGCCAGGAATCGTGTTGCCTGACATTTATGTTTGCCTGATTTCGACGCCGGGAAATAAAAGCAATATAGACCTAAACATAAAGCAAATTTGCCTGTGAACGCTTTATATAAATACAATATAGGTAGGTCTAAATCCAGGTGATCACTTATCAGTGTTATATAGCCTATATATATCATCATATCATCCAGCACTAAAACTTTATCGTTTTTTTTTTTTTGGTCAGTGTTTATTAAAAAAACATCCAATAATGCGGAATATGCAATGATTAATATTTAATTGATGAGTTGTTAATACATATACAATACAAAATATATAGGTATGGTTTTACACCTAAATTCCGCATATTGACACAAAATGATAACTGCAAATCCACCTTTCGCTGACTGGAGTCCAGTTGTTTCTGTGAATTGCAGCCATTTGCTCCTCTTTCTATCGCAGTCTGTAAAAATATACCTCAGATTTTTTGGTCAAATCTAGTTGTACAGTCAATCGCAAAGCTCTTTCCCACTTTATATGTGTTGTGTTTGTTTTTCACGGCATTCACGCTGAAAACATATTCAGCCGCTCAGTCTTTTTGCCACTCACTGTGAGAAACTGCAGCACTCTGGTCCGACGGTGACATCACGCGCATACCCTCTATTTTTAAGAATCATACAGACTGTGTCCAAAAGCTGTTACATCCGGTCTATCGAGATGCCTTCATCTGATTTTTGAAGGTAGCATAGATACACTGATGAGCCAAAACATGATGACCAGTCACAGGTGAGGCAAATATTGTTGGTCATCTCCTAACAAGGCTATAAAGTCTGGGTGGATTAGATGGTAAGCAAACAGTCAGTTCTTGTAATCAACGTGTTGGATGCAGGAGAAAGATCTGAGCGACTTTGACAAGGCCCAAATTGTGACTTGGTCAGAGTACACTCTTAGAAGAAAAGGTTCTATCAGCACTACATATTTGGAACCCCTAAAAGGTTCTATACACTCTTAAAAAAGGGTTCTATATAGAACCCTGGGGTTCCATACTTGGCCAATGGACCAACGCCACTTTTGCGTCATCGAAGGGTAACGCCCCCTTTTGGGGGAAAACAAACGGATTCCCCTGAGAACAGAACTCTCACTAGATCTGCAAAGTTTCTTGATGGCAAAAATGGCACAAACTTAAAGAAGCTACTGAATACTATTCAGACATCTAACGTTACCACTATCTCGTGGAATCACCAAGTAAGTAGCCTTTTTTTATTTATTTATTTTTTGTCATCAACACACTTATATGACAAAGCTAAATGATGAGGCCATGTCACTTGGATCATATTTAACTTGATTTAAGCTATTGACATAGTTTTGTTGTCGACTAGCTATAACTAGTTAGAAAGACTAAGCTGCTATAGCAGCTAACGTTATGTTATTAGCTCTCACTAGGCACGCTACATTGGCTGTTAACTGATTTTACTGTTGAAATAGTGGCAGGCTAGGATTAAAGTGGACTTGGCTGGTTTCTGCTTGTGTCTAGAAAGTGCTTTAGGCCAAGATGACTTTTCGACGACCACTGTTCTGGGCTACAGTAACTTACATGTAACAACACGAACGGCAGTAGATCAAGCCTTCTAGGCTAGATATGATAGCGTAATGTCACAACATCCAATTTCATAGCCCCATACATTGGTCCTATACATATTTTGCCGTACACTGTAAACCTTTTTACAACTTTCAAAGTCCTAGCACTTTCTAGACACAAGCAGAAACCAGCCAAGTCCACTTTAGTCCTAGCCTGCCACTATTTCAACAGTATAGTATAGCTAGTCGACAACAAAACTATGTCAATAGCTTAAATCAAGTTAAATATGATCCATTCATCGTCTAGTTTGTCATACTGTGAGTGTTAATGAAAAAAAAGGCTACGTACTTACTTGGTGATTCCACAAGATTGTGGTAACGTTAGATGTCTGAATAGTCCATGTTTGGCCACTGCGTGTCATTAATCGAGTTTTTGACCATTTCAAAGGGACACTCTCAGGACTCGTCCCCAGAATCCAGTAGCTTCTTTAAATACCGCTCACGGTCCTCGGCCGGCAAAGAGAGTGTGTATGTTTGTGCCATTTTTGCTATCAAGAAACTTAGCAGATCTAGAGCGAGTTCTGTTCTCTGGGGGAATCCATTTGTTTTCCCCAAAAGGATGCGTTACCCTTGGATGACGAAAAGTGGCATTGGTCTATAGAACCTTTTACCAAAAAAAATGGTTCTATATAGAACCATTTTGGAGTTCCATATATGAAGTGGGGATGGAACCAATTCTGGTTCTAGAATAGAACCATTTCTTCTAAGAGTGTATCTCTGAAATGGCAAGACTATTGGTCAGCAGTGGTGAAAATTTACCAACAGTGACCCGAGGAAAGATAAACCACAAACCTTGTCTTCAAATTCCCCAAATCTCAATCCAATTGAGCATCTGTGAGATATGCATGACCAACAATTTCGATCCACGGCGGCTCCACCTCACAACTTCAGAACTTGAAGGATCTTCTTCTGACTTCTCTGATGTCGGAGACCACAAGACATCTTCAGGGCTTCAGGGAGTCCATGCCCAAGGTTTGTTAGCGCTGTTCTGGCATCACACGAAGGACCAACAGCACATTAGACAGGTGGTCATACTGTTTTGGCTCATCGATGTACGTCACACTATGATTTCCCACCATCCTGTGCATTCAATTCCATGACAGTTGAGCTGAAGGAAACACATAGAGTCTGAAAGTTGTGGTTGATGGTTCCAGCCTCAAGTCTGGCCTAGTTTAGATGATTTCACTCGCTTTTATTTTTGCAATGCTAGTTTTGACCTTTATCTTTAACTGTATGGCTGGGAATATTGATATGTTATTGAACATAGGTGTTGTATTCTATCTTGTAGCTCAACGAACAGACTTCACTGGAAGAGGCTCTGAGGATAGCATCATCATTACAGGGAGAAGAAACAACAGGACTGGCCAATTAACTACCATCACCTTCAGTATTCAGTGGAACTAGTGATTCCAATAATTAACAAATTATGAACTTTTGTAATTACCCTTTCACTGCAATTGTACAGAGGTTACACTGTGGCACTATGAAAACATTTTTAACAGATTTTGTTCACATTGATATAGATATCTTAAAAGGCGGAAACCTGTTTGCATTTTTTAAATAAAAAAGAGATGAATTTGAATGTTTAGTGTGTTGTGATGATTTAACATTTATGACATTGATTTGACTCCAAATGTTCTTTCTTCCCATGAAGAGCACAATGTTTGTTTGTGCCATTAAAGCAACATACCTAATGCAAATAATACATTTTTCATATGTAAAAGTGTTACCCAAGTGTTATGTTGATAATATAGTAGTAAATTAGAACATGTAAAACAAGCATTATTACTAGTTGTATGTATGTATATATATATATATATATATATATGAGACACCAATGTGTCCCTGACCAAGACACTGTAATGCCTAGTTGCTCCAGAGGCGTGCGACCTCTGACATATATAGCAATTGTAAGTCGCTTTGGATAAATCGTCAGCTAAATGAATAATTGTAAATGTAAAAGTTATAATTTTGATGGTTATGGCTTACAGTTTATGAAAACCATAAAGGGATGGACATGGCCAAAAACAATGCTCAGGTAGGCCGTGGCATTGAAATCGATGCCCAATTGGCACTAAGGGGCCTAAAGTGTAAAACATCCCACACCATTACACCACCACCAGCCTGCACAGTGGTAACAAGGCATGATGGATCCATGTTCTCATTCTGTTTACGCCAAATTCTGACTCTACCATCTGAATGTCTCAACAGAAATCAAGACTCATCAGACCAGGCAACATTTTTCCAGCCTTCAACTGTCCAATTTTGGGTGAGATTCTTGCAAATTGTAGCCTCTTTTTCCCATTTGTAGTGGGAGATGAGTGGTACCCGGTGGGGTCTTCTGCCTGTTGTAGCCCATCCGCCTCAAGGTTGTGCGTGTTGTGGCTTTACAAATGTCTTGCTGCATATCCTCCGGTTGTAACGAGTGGTTATTTCAGTCAAAGTTGTCTTCTATCAGCTTGAATCAGTCGGCCCATTCTCCTCTTACCTCTAGCATCAACAAGGCACTTTCGCCCACAGGACTGCCGCATACTGGATGTTTCTCTTCTTCACACCATTCTTTGAAACCCTAGAAATGGTTGTGTGTGAAAATCCCAGTAACTGAGCAGATTGTGAAATACTCAAGCATCGGCCCGTCTGGCACCAACAACCATGCCACGCTTAACACAGTCTGCATCCCAATTCGTCATATAACTGACGTTTCGGGGACGCTTTTTGACCATTCGTCAATATACGACTTTTTAGGGCCCCTTAAACGTCGGTAGATGACGATCCCGGGTCGTCCAGTACAACTCACGCTTTACCTTTAACGTCCAGTTAGGTGACGAGTTGGGTTTAGGGTTAGGTTTAGGTCTGGTAGAGTTAGGATCCCATAATGTCTTCTACCGACGCTTAAGGGGGCCTGAATAGTCGTATATTGAGTCGAATGGTCAAGAGACGTCCCAAACGTCAGTCTATATGACGAATTGGTATGACCTGTGCTGCCAGCGCTCAAAATTGCTTGAATCACCTTTCTTTCCCATTCTGACATTCAGTTTGGAGTTGCAGGAGATTGTCTTGACTGGAGTAGGACCATACCCCTAAATGCATTGAAGCAACTGCCATGTAATTGGTCACTCTAGGCAGGGAATGAATTGGTAAAAAATATTCTTTTAAAGTTGTGCAGACTGCAGAAATATTCATGTTCACAGCTTTTGTTTACTATACAATTTACTTGCAGTTATTACAAAAAAATTAGATACATTAGCAAAAAATTTGCTTGGTTATTAGAAACATGGTTATGAAACGGCCTGTGTGATTGAAATTATATTGTAGTCTGTACTGTAAAACTGTTTTTAGATTTTGAAATGAAATCACAGGAAAGTAATGCAGTCTGCGAGAACTTGTTTGTTAGATGACTTATTGCCAAAAGACTATCAGCGGATTCTTAGCACTTGAAAATCTTTTTGTGAAACACTTCCTCCTCGTAAATTTTTCTGACTTCATTCCTAGGGTTGTTTCTCGTATGGATTATTTACAAGACCCTGTTTTTCAGGGCTATAAGTAAGAGTAGTGTTTCCCCAGCATGAACTATTGCTGTGGCATCTTCTGCCTGTGAATGTGAGGACAATCCAGGAAACTGTTTTTAGATATTTTCAAATAACACATTGCTTATACAATTAAATAACATCTGTACATTCTTTAATTCCTTTTAAAGATTACAGTGAATGCAGAGCACTGTAAGACTTCATTCACTTTTTATTTGTTGTAGGTTGCAGTTTTTAAAGTAGCTCTTTTAGCTGTGGGAAAATGAGATGATTCAGCAGTGCATTCCTAAAAAATATTTTAATAAGTATTTTCCTTTGATAAAGTAGGCTACACATTAATATTTTTTCCACACATACTAGGTATATACATATCAGCAGTTTTGCAACAATTCGGTTGCCATAAAATTTCGTAACTCTGATAGCTCATGTAGGCCATCAAGGAGACATCAGCATTTACATTTGCTATATTTATTTTTTAGAATGTTTGCTCAAATGTATCTAAGATTTTTTCTGTCAGATGTTAAATATGGGGTGGTTGATGGCGCAGTGGACAAGACACATGCCTTTAGTGTGAGAGACCCAGGTTTGAATCCGCTGTGGAGACACCTAATGTGTCCCTGAGCAAGACACTTAACCCTCATTGCTCCAGATGTTTATGAAACTGACTTTTTTTAAAGATGTTTATCAGATGTTTTCAGTATTGTTTTCCAGATTAACTGCTCTTTAACAGACATCTTGAGAGACGTACGTATGCTATCTGGGCATGGCAAAGTTTCACTTATCAACCACGTTTCATTATGAAAAATATTGTGCTGTATCCTAGCTGTCACGATTTGTTTTTGATTTACAATATATCACAAAGGAACTTAACATAAGTTCAACATAAGTTGATGGCCTTGCATGTATGGATAGATGGAAATTAATTCTAAGGTTCGGTCACACTTTTATTTCAGATGTCCATAACTACTTATTGTAATTGCAAAACAATTTTTACTGCTTGTTGAGGTGGGATATGACATAATAATTATTGTGCATCAAATGATTAATTCAAATGCTAGTACATAGTAGGCCTATAGTTAAGCCACTTTAAATAAAGTGGGACCAAAGGTTTGACTGAAAATGAATAATCAGCACACATGGAGAGGGTTTTTCTTTTCATAATATTTCCTGTTATTTACATTTGACTAGTAATGAGATAATGAATGAGTAATGAGTAAAAAACAAAACAAAAAATAAATTTAATTAAAAACCATCGGTGAGTTATTAAAAAACAAAGAACACACAATTTCGGTTTGTATTTATATTACAGTTTTAATTGTAGCCTATGTAAAATGTGAGATGTAAAGCTGTGTTGGTCACATGACTCGGGCTCTGATGTTGCGCTGCCTGAGTAGAGTGAGAAGAGGATTAGTTTTACACGCGCTGTCGCGCTCTGACATCTTTCACTGAAGTTATAATGATATCCCGGGACGAAATACTCAAACCCATATGGTACGCCTTTACTGCTCTGGATGTAGAGCCGAAACGGGAAAGTATCCAAATCCCAGTTAAAGGTAAGCAATCCTTTTAAAAACTAGATCACACAGCGCGCGCACCTGTTAGTTTCCGTGTATCGAGATATCCACTAGGTTACTGTCCATTCAGAGGTTTTGGCGTATGCTACTCATACCAGTTGTTTCAACGGTGTCTTCTATTGACTGTATTTATTGAAACAGACTTAGGCCTATAATTAAAAAATAAAAAAAAAAAGCAATTTCACATCTGGTAGAAGATATCTGTGCTGTTTCTCTAACCAGTAAGATTATTCTGTTTCAATACCCTTTTTCAACTCTGCTGGCAGTTGCATTAACATTAAACTTATTTTTGTCAAGATATTTGCAGAATATAGTGTTATGAAGAGAAAGAGAGTGACAGAATTCATTTGTTTACTAATTTTTTGAATAACGCTTGATCGGTCTAGCAGAACTTTCGGGTGTAACGTTATGCAGATCAAGTTATATGTGCACTGAAGTGAGAGAGACGGACTTTATCTTTTAATCATCTGAATGTTTTATCGACTTCAACAACACGTTCTATGCATTCTTAGTTTTTCTGGATTGTTTCACATTTTAGATCAACAATCAAATCAAACCAGTAATGACTAAATAAAGCAGAACTGTCAAATAGCCTATTTGAGTTTCTCTCAAATCACCATCCTTCGTGTATTTTCCAGCTCTGCACATCTGGTGGACAGGTTAAAACATATTGATCTGATTTATTTTTTAATAAATGTACACATTGGCACAAATTTACGGACATCTAAAACAAATTCCATGCATTTAAGTGTAAATAAGCATAAATTCAATCTAAATTTGTGACCTCGCTTAAAGGGTCTATATGTAAGAATTTTCATGAAGTCAACGTGTGAACAGCTTGTTTCGTAACTTAAAAACAAGACCTTTCCTCACTTCCTGGGTTGTCTAAAGGGTCACACACCACAGGAAGTCAGTGCGCAGCGTGTCATGCAGCGCCATGTCTGTAGAATCTAAACACATTTCTCTCTATGAGTGTACACACACCGCAGCCATCGGCATGTCTGCGGCGCCCAGCTGCGGCTCAGGACCTTGTTCAAAACCCTGATGCTGCTACAGAGCGCAATTTGCATAGTTTTATATTAAGTTTACATTTATTTGTCTCAAATCGTCGTTAATGTACATGGCTTCACCCTGTGCTGTTTTCACTTGGGTTAGCTAAACGCTAGCTAAATAAATACTATTGTATTTTGTGACATAGTTGCCTAGACAACGGATAACGTTACAACAAAATAAAAGACTTAACGTGATAGACGCTTTTACTTGATTAATGTTCAAACATCAGCTATTATTCAATCAACATGAACATAATAAAAATAAATCCAAGTTAAAACTCACACATTGATGCAACTCTACTACCAGGCATTGATTCAAAATTGAGCTTGCGCGATTAGAAATGTGCGTGCCCGGTGTGCGATACCTGGAGTTGTCCTAGACGCGGTGCGGCGCTGCGCTTCTCGTCAGGTGTGCGACCCCCCTTTTTTTGCAAAGGAAAAGTGGCATTATTGCCGAAAAAAATTTAATAATGAGATTTTACACGCACTCCCACTCTTCCATTCAATGACACGTGAAACGAATGCTTATACAATGTTCAGGGTAATGCCGAATGTTACTCTTTACTATAATGTCAATGTGTCATGCAAAGTAAATGTATCAAATTTAAATGAATAAACTTATTTTTTTTACTTCCAAGCTAATATTTACGTGCTATTACGCAATTAAGGTACTTCCCCACCTGAAGAGGCGTTGTGATAATCTACTCCATGGTATTTTAATGTAATACCCGGTCGTGCAGCATGAGTGCTAGCATCATATACACTAGACATCACCTTGTGGTTCAAAGCATGCGTCAAGCTCGCGTGATTCTGGGAACAGGGGTGTTGTCATAGGAAGTAGCTAGGTTAGATGGTTATTTCTGACTTTACTTTGAATTAAAGGTGGAATACCTAAAGATTTTTGCATCTAAAATATCCCAAGATCACAAGGCGCAGTAAGTTATATATTTAGTTAAGATGATAATTGCATATTTCTAAATGTTTCAAACAAATGTTTAAATCGCGAGAAAATTGAGATTTTAACCAAGGAAACGGGGCGTGTGAGCAGGGTGAGCTGGGAGTCGCCAGTCAATTTTGTCATATTCCGCGTTACCTCAGTTTCCGCCTCGGACTGATCGGTGTAGTCCTGCATAAATGCGGAAGTTGTAGTTGTGCGTTAGCGTCTATCAAGCAAGCACAACGCCAGCTTGTTTCGCACATTGTAATGGAACTGGTGCACATTTGGTGACACATGATTCTTTTCAATTAATCTCGGAATGTGAACTGTTGCCTGTAAAGGGGGTCGCACATCGCACGAGAAGAGCCGCTGCCACGTCTAATAGGACAAAGTCCAGTATCGCACACCGGACGTGGATTTCTACTCAGTATATGGCCAGCAATATTGTTATGTTTAATGACATGAAAGGGAAGATAATGTCTGTTCTATGTTATGATTGATGGCAATTAAATACAATCGTTGCTGAGTCTGCAGTCTAAAATTTTCATTCCTAAAACTTTACCAGAGTATCCCTTAACTGAATGAATTGAGAAAATTACCTGTAAAATCTAATAACATCAGCAATTGTCATTCAAGCTAACCTGACACTCCGCCAGATGGATTTGTCTCTGCATATCCATCTGAAACTCTTCCGTTGAAGTAGTTTTCGCAAGGGGCGAAATACTGGTTAGCTGATTGGCCTATGTTGGTGATAGACGGGCCAAATCAACCAATCTAGACTCACAACTGAAGCACGAAATTGGCGTATCTAACTTGCTGCTGCAGGTAAACGGCTGTTAGCCCAGCAACAAAGCAACATGTTGGCAAAGGATATTTGCCGTTTATGTAACTACAATTTGCGAATAAAAGGCACCATTTCAGCTGCCCGGTCCATATTTCACAAGAAGGATGCAAGAGAAAAAAGCATCAGCCGACTGGCGTGCTAAAGAATGAGGGATGACCCTGTCGCTTGAAAATGTTTCTCAGACGCGTTGCTTCTGCCATTGCGTCAACACCTCAACCACCTCTAAGCCAAACGCTGATTGGACGTCCGTGAAACTGCTCCCAAATTTTCTTTAACGGAAAAGTATCCAGACTGATCTGTAAGTGAAACCTTGAAAAGCTACATTCAAGCAGCTGATTTGTAAAATAAGAACAAGCTTAATGCATTGCACATAGGCGTAAAGTCAGGATACATTAGAATGATTTTGACTTCAAACCCTCTCCACCATAAAGGCTTCGTCCAGTGACTCGCAACAGTAACATCTGTGATAACTAATTTACTTTTAAACCTGACTTTTCTTGCAGCTATTTCAGTTGAATGAAAAACAAGCATGTCATTAAACGCAACATTTATAGTAAATTGAACTTTACCTCATCCATGACAACTAATTTTCAATTCCCGTCTGACTGATTTATCCACGGTGGAGTTGAACAACAGTTCCCATCATTCCGTGTTCCTCCACGCGTCATCATCAAGCAAAGCCGTTGTTGTTGTTTTGAATGTAGCGCCCTCTTAAGCCGCACATGCCAACTCCTTAGGTATTGCAGCTTTAATTGATGGTGGCGGACTTTCGTGCCGTATTCTATGTTCACACCAATCTAAACTGAACTGAGGAAGAATGTAAAAACAAAATATATATATTTTATTTTTTATTTTTCTGGAATCAGTGACAAATACATGTCTGACCATTGGCACAAAAACGAGAAAATGGCATTAATGACTGATTTATGGTGATTTTATTTCCGTTAGACCTTTGTCTACATTGACGCTGATGCTATTAAATTGGAGGGGACTCCCTGTTCCAAGATGGCGGCTCTATCTACGCTATTCGTCAATGAACTGCCGGAGCCAAGGCGACATCTAGTGTATACATCTATGTGCTAGCATGAGCAATAAGTTACTAGCTGCAATTCACTTAATGGCCACTGGTGTCGCTAATAACAAAGGTTTCTGAATTCTACAAATAGCCCCTTTAATCCACTTTACATAGTGAAACCATTGCTGTCTGTCTCTCTGAAGGTGCTGTCTACAACCTGTGCACCATACTGAAAGTCCCTCAACGTTTCAGCCTTGGAGGAGCACTTTAAAGATGATGATGAAGGACCAGTGTCAACCCAAGGGTACATGCCCTACCTGAGCAATACGTAAACTGAACTCAAGTAGTATTG
>JAQIUQ010002465.1:0-62506 GCA_030378365.1 Hybognathus amarus | reverse complement strand
ATGTTTAACACATCTTGCTTTGCTTCTTGAAACTCTTTGAAGAAAAATACATCCTACCTCCCTCCTTAGGTTCCATAAAATAGTTTGAGGCAGGGATAGAAGCGTTGGTCTAAGTCCAGCGCTGCTACAGCTCCAACATCACCTTCGCTATGTCCCTTCCGTTAGTGCCACAATTTCGGGTGGATAATCCTCGATAGATTGAGAATGGGATGAGTATCTGGAACTTCAACTGGCCTCTTTTGGCCCCCGAAGCTTCGCGAATAATTTTCTCCTTTACGAGGTACTTGTGGAGGCAAGGATAATGACCGACCGCAGCCTCCTGACCTGATTGTGGTTTGGCAGATGGAGTTCGATAAGCCCATTCGCACTCAAAGCCCATTGCTAAACTGACAGGATCAAGAAATTACAAAGATTCATAAGCGTACATGCAGATGATCATTTTTAACTGTTAGATTAATGTCATATAACTTCGCTAGTGTATTTTATTTCGGAGAATATCACGACACAGTCCTTCAAATATGAATATACTAAATTATTGAAGTCAGATAACTTTCAAGTCTATTAAGTTTAATGTATAATATTTAAATTAACATCATGATTCTTGATCAAAACTTCATGATAAAAATCTCAAAATTTCATCTCACTTTCTGGTCATATACATAAAATCTGCAGCAAATTACATATTTTTGTTTTGCTCAGTGTTTTTTTCTTTGATTGTGAACTCCATATCTAATATTCATATTTTATCGGTTCACTAAACGTGCATATTATTTTATGCCAGGCTTTAAAGTGAAGAAATTTAATGCCAAATGTTTTTGAAACAAAAAGCTTGTTGAATTGCACTACTGGAAAAAATATCCATTGCATTTTTAGGGCTTGCATCTTTATGGGCTGAAATTTAAACATGGTTGTATATTTAAGCTGTGAATATTTCAATTCAAAATGTTTCACACACATTTTCATTATTAAAAATTAAATAATCCAAATTCACTTCCAAAACAACCTATGTTATTTTGATTATTTTTTTCAATTATTACCGTCATTTATGTTGTGTACACCCTGTAATACAAATAGAACTCTATGTTGTGATACTGTAAATGTAAATTTTCTATTGTGGGCAAACAATAAAAAAAAAAAATAAAAAAAACCTATAATATCCAACGGTCAATATTCAACAATTCAATTTTCCGATCCATTTTATTTTGCTTTACAAATTCACTTGCACAAATTCAGTGTATCAATAGATTTTCCCGCTGTGCTGCAGTCCTAGAGGTTCCCTCAATACTTCATACTCCAGGATTTCCCTTCCGTACGGAACATATAAAACGCTAAACATAGGTAAATGGACTAATACAGTGATATAAAAGACTAAACTCACACCTTATTGGGACTGTAGGATACTATATAGGCTACAGGCAAGCAGATGGACTCAGAATTTGAACTTAACACGTAAAGTTGGCACTAAGCATTTTCCCAGTGAAGGAATATTTGGCTTGACATTGGATATTCGATATTCACAAATTTATGGGCCATCTCTAAAGTTAATCCGACATTGGAATGCACGTTTTTGACTTCAATAGCAATTAAAGAGCATTTCACTACAGAGCTCATATTAATTTAATATCAACAATCTAAAAGGTGTGCATCATGCCTGACCCATACATGAACACTTTACAGTTGGTTTTATGACCAAGTCATTCTCTTTAAATGCTATAGAGCTTTAAATTATGGCATATTTTGTGTATGAGCCCATACGGAAGTGAAAAATAGCAATATTCCCACATGATTTGACATTTTATTATTTTATAAAACATCAAGAGTGTTTCATGTGCATCATGCCTGACACTCTTTACAGCTGGTTTTAAGTAATTCTCTACAAATATTAATGAAGTTAGAAATGTGTATACCAATATTGTATGTAACTTGAGAGATGGTCCCCTTGGAAACGCTTATAGCGCCAAACTTAGCGAGTTTTTAACTGGGAGAGTTTTGGTCTTTTTTCTCACTGTATTAGTCCATCTAGATACGTTAAGCACTTCATATGTCTCAATGGCAGGGGAATTCTGTGACATATTGAGGAAACCACAACATAAAACTAAACAACCGAGATAAATATATGTCTACCTCAGATTTAATGTTTGAGCTGTACATCAGCATCGGGGAATAACGTTATAATCAGAGGGACGGATTACTTATTAGTAAAAGTACAGATACCCCTTGCTAAATTTGACTCAAGTACAAGTAAAAGTACTTAAGTTAAAGTACTGAAGTACTTGTTTTTAAAAGTACTTGAGTATTAGAAGTACATTTTCTAAACATATTGCATTAATACTGCCACAGAGCTTACATTTATGTACAGAAATGTCCTACATGGAGTTATGAAAAATGTTATTGTTAATACCTTGGAGAATGTAAAAGGAATTGAAAGTAAAATCAAGTCATTTTCATCGTTTTACCATGTTTCTTTAACATTTCAGAAAATTCTGAAAATTGAAATAGTCTGGCGTGGTGGGGCCACGGATTGGCACATTCATGGGGGTGATTGCTGATAGGCTGTCCCAATCAGTGCCTGCACAATCCAATCACGTTTGAGAGGGAAGCAACAAATTGAGGGTTTTTCTTTTTTCCATGTTTTATTTTTATTTTTTAGAAGTAGTAACGGGTACTCACAGTTATGGATAGAAATATAGTGGAGTAAAGATGTATAATATTTCCCTCTCAAATGTACTTGAGTAAAGTCATGAGTACTCCCCAAAAATGACACTCGAGTAAAGTACAGATCCCTCAAAACTGTACTAAAGTAAATGTACTTCGTTACTGTCTGGCTCTGGTTATAATCTTCTTCACGGTTGAGAAAGGTGCTTGAAATGAATGACTCTCTTTAGCTGTTGCTTTGGTATTCATCAACATGTGCTTGCACTACCTGCTAGTGAGGTCAATTAACAGCAGATAGAGATTATGCATTGGTACTGCCATTCCTGCAGTTCCTGGATGTTAAATATTGAATTTTCTGTTGAATTTGAGAAGAAAAATAAAACAGACCTAAAATTGTCTGTCACGAATTCAAGCTGTCTGAAAGGTGAAATTTTAATAATGAAAATGTGCGTGAAATATTTTGAATTGAAATATTCAAAGCTTAAATATACAACCATGTTGAATTTCAGCCCATATACTATGCATTAAAATCCAAGCATGGTTAATGCAATGCATTTTTTTTTGTTTCAAAACCATTTGCCATTCATTTTCCTACATGTAAACTTAATTTTGAATATCTGTATATTTTGAATAGCTGAATATTATAACTTGCATGTTAAACTGTCGGGGAAGAGGATATCAGAAGGTCTGTACAGATCAGATTCACAAAAGAGAAATATGGAATAGGCTGAAAATTTATATAGAATCCATCTGCAGTCATTTAGGGAAAGGGTGTGAGAAAGATGTCTAATCCTGACATGAGCACATATTGCCCTCTTCAGGCCTGGCTGTGTAAGATGACCCGGCTCATTTGTCACCCTGGCTGGAGGAAATCCAAACAGCTCAATATCATGTTTAACTAATCAGACAAGATAATCTATTTAATGACAGCCTTGAGACATGAGATAAATGTTAGCCACTCACTCAGTCAATTCAAACTGCCTGAACACTCAATCAGGATATAATCTACGATTCGTAACTAATAGCCAGAATATAGTGGCTTATTTTGTAAACACGGCACTCATTTTGCTGAGCTTGTTAAGCCATCTCATTTTAAGCCTAAAATGGCTTTGGCTTCAGCTACTTGTGTAAAGATAACTCGCCATCCTTCTGTGCCGCTCTGTTCTCCCTCCTCCTTCCTTTTCTCTGTATTCATCTCCATGACAGATGCAGAGTGAGGCCTGAGGCTGCAGTTAAGAATATGTGATGCAGAGATTCTTTATTAACATTTCATTCCCATTCCCTACACGACATAAATTAGATGGGACGTTAAAGGCTGTCAGCTGTGGCGATCTGTCACAGAGCCGTGGCTCCGTCCGTCGCTGTCCCCTGACTTCTGCAATGTCTGCCACCACCAAGCCGATCACAGTCACAGCTCACAAGTCTTCATTGTGGCTACACACAGAGCTGCCAACGAAACTATCCGAACTGCAGGATCACACTCACTACGAATGAGATCTAATTCTGGAACCTGTTCACAAATTCAGCCCCCTCACCTTTGCCAGTGCGTACGAGCTTCACTCTAGCATGATGACGACACTGGTGTGACTCGGTTATAAGCGGTATCTATTCAGCGTGTGCTCATGGCGAGAGATCTGAAATGTGTCTTATGGCTAGCTCAACGCTAATGTATTCATCATTAATCTTATCAGCGCTGCCTTTCCACATCATTTCAGGGCAGTAGCACGATTTTTATCTCTAATTTGATGGTAATGAACCCATCAGCGTGGAGTGGTTGATGAATATGATGAAAAATGGCATTCATATTCATTTTGGACAAGCTACATCTTCTTAACTCATTAGAAAAACTGATATTAGAATAACTCTTTATTTATGAAAACGTATATTAATCGTGTAAGATCTCTTGGTCAAGACACTTGCAAAAAACTAACAAACAATACAAACTACAGAAAAAAATGTAGTTATAACTGCATTTGTACTGGGAATTTGCTCTGATAAAAATTCTGCACAAAAGAAAAAAAAACACTTCATACTAAAACTACTAATAGACATACAAGATTAGCACTTCATACCAAATGTACGCTTGTGCCTGTTGCTGCAGATTTTCAAGCCTGGCCAAACAAATCATGATACCAATTTTGGGAGGTTACCTCAAACTTAACTTTGGTCAGACTGCTGGGATTTCAGTGTGGTACCAGCCTTTGCTTGAGTTTTTCAATATGGCGTGATGCTATTTTCTGTCTCGCTGGTAGGGTTGGGTATCGAGAATCAAGATCTGATTGGAACCAGGACTTACTTTTTGTTTTTCCCGGAATTGTTCAAATGTTAAAATTTCGAATTCCTAGTTTCGATATTCACAATCCGCCGAACCGGAAGAAGAAACCGCTGAACAACACCAACGAAGAAGCGTCTACCGGAAGTGTTGGCATAACCCGCGTGAGTCGAACATGAGTAGCTTACGTCGACGGTCCAAAGTGTGGCTTCACTTTTCTAAAAATAACGAAAATCTCGGCAAAATGCTAAATTTGTGACAGAAGGAGTATTTCCTTCAGAAAGACGTTGGTTAGCAAGGTTAGCTAAACTTTGTTGACCCTGCCTCTTAAAAGAATCGGAATCGTTTAGGAACCGGAATTGAAATTGGAATCAGAATCGTTTAAATTCAAACGATACCCAACCCTACTCGCTGGTTTGTTGAGGGCGACACGGAGGGTATATTTACAAACCAGGCATCTGCAAACAGAAAAGAGACATTTAATAGTGCAATTATTATAAAGGAGGAGTAATTATTGCATTCCAAAATTCATGCATCAAGTCGTTAAAGGTGCTTTGTGTCATAAAAACAAATCATACTCCACATTCCATTCCAGATGGGGGCAGTAGTCCAGAAAGTGAGTTGGTCTATTCTAGAATAACAAACGAGAAACGGCATAATCTCTTTGCTCCGCCCCTACCTTCACAACCATAAACATCATATAGAGATAGATGCCCTATTGGCACGGAGGCAGAGCCACGGGCCGCCATCTTAAACCCGGTCATTAACTCCGCTCATTATTGAATCATATCTCACTGAATACCAAACTGATTTTCACACAGGTTTTTTTTTTTGCTGCATGTAGCTATGATAAAGGACACATGGGATATTTTATTCACAAAATACAACCAAAAGTATGGTAATGTTAAATCTAACTTGTGAAAAGTAATTCCCGAGCATAAGTCCGTCGATTCAGAGCAGGAATATGCATCACAGTGCTCTGGCATCTACTGCTGCTACGCAACACAAAAGGAATACGACCGGTTCAAGATGGCGGCCGGATTTCTCAGTGCCCAGCAGCCAATAGGTCATCTTGTCTCTATATGATATCTATGTTCATAACGACCCTAGAGCCATAGCCAAAGCCAAGCCAACTCCTAATACAGGACATTTTGACTCCAGAGGAACGCTGGTTGATGTAACACAGTCTCATCCCAATTCGTCATATAACTGACGTTTTGGGACGTCTTTTGACCATTCCGTCGATATACGACTTTTTCAGGCCCCCTTAAACGTCGGTAGATGACGATCCCGGGTCATCATACAACTGGCGCTTTACCTTTAACGTCAGTTCAGGTGACGAGTTGGGTTTAGGGTTGGGTTTAGGTCTGGGGTAGAGTTCAGGATCCCATAGCGTCATCTACCGACGTTTAGAGGGGGCCCTGAAAAGTTGTATATTGACGAATGGTCAAAAGACGTCCCCAAAACGTCAGTTATATGACCAATTGAGATGAGACTGCATCGGTTGATGTCAAGTGATTTTTAAATATGACATCTTCAAGCTACTCCACCTTAACCTTTACCAGTGAATATATTCATACCGTAAAACTTCAAATAATAGCATAGTCCCATGCAGATGCATGTCTCTTTTACAAGCCTGGTGTGGCTGCAGGTTTGGGTAAATGAGAGCCAGTCTCAAATAGATCGGCTTTATCACCGGCTGCTCGTGCGCACTCTCACTTCTTCAAACAACACGAGCACTGTCTTGCTCTCTCTACCTCGCGCATCTAATCAAATCAATTGAAACGATGGTCAAAGGTTGGAAGACCGCAGTTTCACGTGAAGCATTTGGAGATTTTTAGAGATTAGCGACTCAATGACTCAATGATAGAGATTAGAGACTCATGCCACACATCAATTTTGCCATCCACAGTAAACTCGCAAAGCAGAAGAGGACCCGGAGACTGACAGACTAGACAGAGCAGGTTCAGTTATCGATCTGTGAGAATCTCAGCGCTCAGATTCTGTCAGATTTTATTGCGCAAAAGGCTCTATGCCCGATAGCTTCCGTGTTTGTCTCAGCATGCCCAGTTTACATCCGGTGTTGCGTCGGAATCCGAGTTTTGCGTTAGGTGAGAGTACATGTCAAATTACACTTGATGTTTATAAAAACTTCCTGCAGTTTACGTGAATGATGTTAACAACACTTTGAGGCAGTTTGCCGGTCACAGAAGAGTAAAAAAGAGAAGTTATTTAAATTATATATTTAAGACTACATCAACAACTTTGAGGGTTAGGATTCTCTCACATCGTACGAAATCCGACTAGCGAATCAGCGTTTCTGAAAATCGTTGTCGCTGTTTCTAGAAAACAGATTTTATTAAAGTTTTGCCGCTGTATACTTTGCCTGCAGGAGAACGCGCTTGCGGAAGTAAAGAAGCTGGCTGAGATTCTTTTCGGACACACGTAAGCAGGGTTCGTGCATAGAGCCTATTCAAACAATACCGTTTGGCGCTTGTAAATGTTGCAGATCCTTAGCGCACGTAAACCGATCATCTCTAATAGCTAATAGTAAAAAAAAACACCGAACACCGTTGAAAGATACAGTATGCTACATCTTACCAAAATGTATTCCTCATACAAAATATCGACCAATACATTTTTTTGAACTCTTCCCTGAACTGAAATGTCAGTAGTGGGCTGTACTTTCCCACACGATTGACATCAGGTTCAAGAACGGCCACAAGCCATGCCAGTTATTCGTGTATAACAGTTCGGCTGGTGGTTATGTTGCCCGCATACCGCCTCCCATGGTTGAAACTGGTATTATGACATCTGTTGGGCCGTGGCTAGTAATTTAGCATGCTAATTCAGGTTGATATCTCTGAAGCACTATAACTTGTCTTTTTTTTATGGCATCATCGCCCTTATTTCTTCTCATTCTTTTGATGGGTGTAGCTCATTTTTTAGATATTTTTACCTCAATTCTTACACATGGCACCTTAAGGCAGGTGAGTTCACTAGGGACAACTTTCCCAGGCCCAGGTCGAGGGGTGTTCAGAATCAGACTGGATTGTGAAAGGGACCCCGAAAAGTATATCAGTGATTTCATCTGAGAGATAAAGGTTTTGTATCAAAAAAATAAAATGTATAGTCTCTTACACATGCTTAAGCTAAATGACTGTTTAGTGACTATGATTCACGTTTTCAAAGTCATTTGAAATGGGCAAGATGGGCTCGCCCCATCTTAGTAATTACACTATCAAAGGTAGCTGACCTTCGTTTTCTCAGGGCTTCTGAGTGTTATCCTAGAAGGCAGTGTCGTGGGGTGTGTGTAGTTTTTGTTGTTTAAATTGATAGCTCAGCGGTACACACAGTAGATGAAATGTCAGCTTTGAGAGGGGCAGCACTGCCCCGGGGTCTCCAGCGGACTCCCCTCTCCCTCAGATGGGAACACAAATTGGATATGAGGTTTGATCACCAAGTCCAAATGTTACATTCCCATTTTTTACACATGGACAGGAATGGGGGAAGGGGGCACTCCGTGTGACCATAAATGACATATGTTTGTCACCTTTAAATGAAATGACCTATTCGTGTGGAAACAGCTATAAGCCTACTTGTGCTCTTTCAGGAGAGGAGGACTGCAATATGTAGTAAAAAATTGGCTTTCTTTTCTGTCCCAGCAAAACACAGAAACACCCTCAGGGTATGTAATTTCCCTCTCCGGGAAGGTTAACATTAAGCTTGCACTCAAAAGAGTTACTCAAGCAAAAGTAATGCAACTAAATTCAAAAAATCATCCATACAAAAAACAACAACAAAAGCCTCTTTGTGTGCCACTAACAGTGGCGGTCTTCCACTAAATGGACTAGTTTGCGGTCCTCCAACCCATATTGAGTTCTGGAAGTCTTACAACGACTGCTCACACGCTGCCCATACTAGCGAGTTAACTACTGTACGGTTTGCCTCCCTGCTGGTTCTTGAGTGGCGAGCGCTGATGAGCTCTTTGTCGCCTGTGCCTTTCTGAAGAGGAGAGGCAGCCGCTTCTGTCGAGTTGACTAGGTGCCAGGCCTTCCAGTTTGGCCCAATCCCTCAAGCATGAGCCTCACATATTCAAGCTGTTTCAACAGCCTGTCAGCTAATGGGATTTGGGAGAGGTACATTAAGCCTGTATGAATTTGTGAGAGAGAGCAGGACTCTGGATGCTCATATTGCTGTGCCATATTAAAGGGCTGGAAAAGTGCTTTCCTGCTCCGTGTCTTCCTGTTAAACGTCAGGCCACATATGCTAGGGAGAGGAGTAGCAATGGAGCCGATATGTTGTGCTTATGCTGCATTAAACCCATAGAAACCTTGATTTGTCCAATCATCCCTGGGGGTGACAATTTGTTCACCATGTTAGATCTAGTTTCAATGTAATGTGATGAGACCACTGCAGAGGAACTGAGTGTTGACTGTGTTTTGTGTCAGTGGTCACCATTTCACCCCTGTCTGACAATCACTGGTGCATGTTTCCAAATCTTGAGGAACATGGTTTCTATGCAGATGGTAAAGGATTAAAATAAATGTTTTGAGTTTATCAGCTTGAAAGGCTATTTCATGGCAGATATAAGATGATAAATAAACATTCAAATAAACATTGGTTGTTCCAAACCTTCAGGAATGGACTGTATGCACTTATATTACATTCCTTAACCCCATTCATTATATGGACACAGGCAGCCAGTATATTCTTCAAAAATATATATTTAGTATTCCATGAAAAAAGAACTTTAGAACAGTATGCATTATTGCTTTAAAAGTCCAGTTCACCTACAGTTCTGTCATTTAGAGGTTTGTGAATTGTGTTAGGTGAAGGTGAATGCCAAAGATATTTATTAATGAACATAATAAAGTAAAGTGCCAAGCAGTGATTTGCTAAAGGATTGTCTGGACAGCAGTATGAGTGGCATAATAAAGGCCATTTCTCCAGCTGGGTATAAAATAAGAAATATTCATCACCCATATTCCATCCAACAGCAAAGATGGCTGAAGGGTGATAAATTTCAGCAATGTCTTGAGTACTATAGACTAATCTGTGTGAGCAATCACAGGAATAATTGATAAACCAGATAAGATTTAATGTTCCCGGCCATCACCGTGGGACCGGGAACCTCTGACACTTTGACGTGTACGGTGTGCGTGCGTGGGGATGAAGTGTGTGCGTGACTGATGGATCTGTGTTTGGGAGAATGACAGCCGCGGTGCTATAGCGAGCTGTTTTAATTAACCCTACGGCGAGTGGCTTGTCACAAACGCCCATTTCTTCCTGACTGAGACCTCAGCAGATCTAAGGGAAAGGCAGGGATGAAGAGGAGGAGGGGAAAATAGTAATAATGTGGATCCACGGCGGCAAGATGGCTTTTTTTTATTCTATTTTATGGGTCAGTGATCTGCATTCATTACAGGGACGTGAAGACATTCGGTTGAAAGACTAATGCCGCCTTCCTACGGACTGAAGAGTTTGCAGATTAATATGTGACACATTAATATGTGACGTCGTAATCAAGGTGGATTTTAAATCGTAAATAAACCAGGGGTGTTAATTTAACGAAAATTATGCGATCGTTGGTTCCTTTTTCCATTAGATCAATTGAATTATAATCAATTAAAACCACTATTGTTCCTTCAGCTTTGATCTATTCCTCTCCTGGCATTTCACTTAGTCAGGCACCAGCAAAGCATTTGTGATTTTAGCACAGGACAGTGAAGGTGTAGATTAGCTCTGGGAAAGTTCAAGCAGAAACCTTAAATCAAGGTTGAGTTTAACCCCCATTCATCTTGCATATTGATGGCCACATTCCCTCCTCCCTCCCCTTGTCTTCCATTGGGATAATGTATTCTCCAGCCTGGAATTCTATCAGAGCGGTCTGCTTCGTCAGTTAAATCAATAGGCAGCGTATGGCGGCGGGTCAGCAGTCACGTTCTGCACTGCGTCTTCAGGCAGCAGGCTGATAGTTTGAGTGTAGGAAATTTGCTTAAAGCCCACACCAATTAACTTCAGGATGATGAATGCTAGGGGTGGGCGGGAAAGGACCGAGGGGTTCTGCCTCTTTTTTTGTGTGCGAGAGTGTGAGAGCCTCAGCTGCTTTGGAAAAGAATGGGGAGAAGAAGTGGGAGGGGCCAATTTCAAACAGATAAAACCAGGCGCTTTGAGTCTGGGATCAGCCCACCCCCCTAATGATTATGTCAATCTGTGTAAGTGAGCCAACATTGGAGCTGTCAGGACATAATCAGTCAAAGCTGGATTTGTAAAAGGCGCTGGGGAGACGCACAAGGCTGGGCACAAGACATTTGCATGGGGAATTGCCCTGATCTGTGGAGAGAAGGCGGCGCAGGGGTCAGACTCTTTTGTTGAGGTTGACAGTCAGCCCTGTTGAAATGAAGTGAGCAGCGTGTGTCTCCTCATCACATAGTTCATAAAGAGAGAGAAAGGATCTGCCTCTGAGGAGGGATGGCGAACAATAGTGAGAAATCAGCACCAGGTTTTCACAATATGGAGACTATTGATCAAGCCCTTCAATGGAAGGAACACTTCATAAAACACTCCATTTCCAGCTATCTTCAAAAGAACAACAACAAAAGCACTTGAACACTGAATTATTATTATTTACTAACAATTGTGGATTTAATTATTCCTGAACAATTCTAAATTCTTTTGACGAACCATTAGAACTAAACCATATTTGACAATACTATTACAAAATTTAATTATGGCAACATTTTTAAAAGTACATTTGAGAATAACTTTCCTAAAGTGTGTTTAGTATATTTATTGACGTAAATAAATTAAACGTTTTTCTGTGTTAAATATTATACTGTATATTCAGCAAATATAGAGTAAAATAATCTACAGTGAAAGCAAAGACTATTACAAAATGTGTATTTCAAATAAATGCTGTAATTTTGAAACATTCATCAAATAATAAATATTTCTTAAGCACAAAAAACACTTGGGCTATATATTATATTATATATATTTTAGAATATATTAAAATAGACTATTATAATAACTATTATTTTAAAAAATAAAATCTTAAATATTTAAGAAATAATTTTCAAAACTGTTTTTACTTCGTTTTTGATCAAATAAAAGCATTAAAGAAATATGCTAGGAAAGCTTAAAAATACAGACTCAAACTTGTGAACAGTATATGAGTTTAAAAATATGCATTAGAAATGGAGTTGTGTATATATAAATAATATACAGCTATGGAAAAAATTAAGAGACCACTGCCAAATCAGCAGTTGCTCCTGGATTTATTATTTATAATATAATAATAAATCCAGAGCAACTGCTGATTTGGCAGTGGTCTCTTAATTTTTTCCATAGCTGTATATTATGTAAATAATACTTATTTAATGGATTTACTGTAAAGTCTACCAAAGTACAACATTAAACAGTAATAATTCTTGGTTTGTTTTGTGTCAGATCACATTCAGACCTGTATTATCAAAAGTCAGTTAAAACAATTGTTTTGCAGATTCCATGTCAATTTATGAAAGTAATTTAGTTGAAGATTTTATATTTCTGAATAAGAACTGGTCCTAGATTCATTATTCAACATCTAAACCAAAAGAGCTGACCTCTAAAATAGCGGAATAGGCTTTATACACAAAAACATGAGTTAACTATGTATTCTTCTCTAAGACTAAAGAGCAGCCTACTTGATTTCTGACCCTATAAAAAAGGTCAAAGCACTTCCTGAGATACAGAGATACACAGGTAAGTGACAGCTCAAAGAGTTTTTGAGAATCTGGAGTGGAGACAAGAACATTTAAAGTGTCACATGGCTGTGAGGAAGATGAACGTCATCATGGGGAGCAACAGCTGCTACACTTTGAACAGTCAGGGACCAGATGTCACCCAAATACCACAATCTATTCACTATACTGAGAACAATAAAGGGAGATATGTTTATGACTGAACAACTCAAATCTTCTAAAGAGTGCTACTACAGGACCACATGATGTAAATATATATATTAAATTACTGCCAGTGGACTAGAGAAAGCCAAACCTTAGTCCTCATGCAAACCTTCCTCCACTAAGTAGCTTTCTTTCTGAAATGCTCAAATAGCACCCACAGTTCTCACTGCTTCATTGAAATAAGAACCCTGCACATAAGGATAGAAACATCTGTGCATCCAAATACAATCAGTGGTTGCGTGTTTTGGTGGCAGTTGTTGACACCCATATTCCCAAGATATTTACACATAAAGCACTTCAGAAACACAGCTGTTCAGCTTTCAGCAGAAAAAGATACCGTAAATGCACTATTCCTCAGCAGAGCGTGTTATTGTGTGTATAATTATGATATTGCAATGATTACATCATGACGCTACGTCTTAAATTATGCATAAGGCTCTGTGCTTTTACATTAGAGTATTTTCAAAAATGACAAGAACACAAGAACCTAAGCTGATTACCATTTTAAACATCCTACTTTCAACAAAAACAATTGCTTTGTTTTTGCTTAAATGGCCTTAAATGTAGAACAAGATGTGTAAAGAAAAGCCTAAGATGATCAGAAATTTCCTTGAGTTTTAAAGGACTAAAAAGTCCCATGATGCTTCAGCCGTTTCCACACTGCAAGAGCTCCCGCTGCGACAACAGCCTGTGATAGCTCATTTAAGATCATTTACATGGAGACATCGTTCACTCCCCCTTTAGACAAAGCTTATCCATCGTTATAAATCAGCTCAACGTCAGACAAAAAAGCACAGGTCAGCAGTTTCTTCCCTTCAGTCTGTCTCTTCCCTGCCTTCAGCTCTTTAATATATATTTTTTTTCAGCAAGGATAAGTATGCCCTCTATTTAACAAGCTTTTCAGCTACCTTTGGTATAGACTTTCTCATAAAATGAGAAAATTCATCTAATCAATCCCTTTTAGTATGTTATCTGTTTCTCCTGACAACTTAAGTCCCTATTGATTTGCCATTACTATGTTGGATAATCTCTTGTCAGGGGAACATTATAAAAATTAAGCCATTTTCAGTCTTCATATACCTTACAGACAGGATCGATTCTCTTTATTTGTTTTTATATATAGGAGAAACTGACCTGCTTAGTACAATTTGCCTACAAAAAAATCAGTGCATAACATACAGACTTATTGTGTTCCTGTAAATCAACTGCTAGAGCATGGGGTTAAAACAACATGGTAATAAAATAAATTCACTCCAAAATTATCTCCAAATCGTATTCCAAATTACTAACAGTATAAATTTTGATATAGTGTTTTTATGGTCTAAAAAATGGGTTCTCAAACTGGGGTTCAGAAGATATTTTTAGAATTTAAGTTAAAGGGTTAGTTCACCCAAAAAATTAAAATTAAGTAATTAATTACTCACCCCCATGCTGTACCAACCCCTTAAAACCTTCGTTCATCTTCGGAACACAAATAAAGATATTTTTTATTAAATCTGAGAGCTGGATCACCCCTCCATAGACTGCCTAAGGGACTGGCTCTTGATGGCCCATAAAGACATTAAAGAAAATGTTTAAATATTCCATGTGCCTACAGTGGCTCAATTATAAGTTTATCAAGTGACGAGACTACTTTTTGTGCGAAAAAAATAAATAAAAAAATAAATAACGACTTTATTCGACTATTCCATTACTTCCTTATGGGCGCATGCGCGAGAACTGAGATGACTATGTTCTTCGACTACTTACTTGTTACCGGCTGCTCACCGCTTAGGAATATTACCGCCACCTGACAGTATAAGATGATGTGCTGATATAGCCGGAGCGCGATCATCATCTTATACGGTAGGTGGCGTTTTTTTCCCCTTAGTTGGTCTTATCTTATCTATATCTTTGTAGAGGGGTTGAAACTACAAACACTCGTTCCTCATTTTCCAGGGGTGGGACCTACTCAACCTACAGACCTATTACAGACCAATGGGTGGGCATTCACTTGCAGAAACTAAAAACAATATCCTCTATCTTGTTTGGAAGCTAAGCTAACAGGCGTTGTGGAACCAGATGTGAAGTTACGACAATGGCGAAATGTGAACTCAATACGATATGGAAGAAGAGGATTTTGAAATGACATGTTCGGCTACTTTTATGAGCCACAACATAGCGAAGTACAGCTGAGGCTGAGGGAGGAACTGAAGGCGGCTGCCTGTCGCTAACCCGGACTGGCTTGAGTTGGGGCGGACTGGTGGTACCTGTGCTCTCACTGTGTGCCTACGGACACAGAGATAGAGTCCGTCTGCTGCAAAGAATTTTAACAATGGCAATTTCTCCTGGACGAAATCTCTGAATCAAACAAGGACACGGACGTTTGTATCTGGGAATCATCCTAGTTTCGCACCACATATGTTCTGACTGAACATCTCGGTATCATGCAATAATTCTACTCATTTTGAAAGAAATTCAGACGAGGATCAATTCACTAATGAGTTTGCCCACTAATCGAGAAATGTTGCGTGAAATGAATTTCAAGCAAGCCTTGTAGACGGAAGAGTGATTTCTCTGATAGGCTGATACCTCATAGGTGCTGTTCTGGTTTAGTGGGAGTGGCTTGCAGAGCTTTGCAATGTGGTGCATTGTGGGAGTTGTTGTCTTTCATACAAATGTGCTCTAAAGTTACTTTCTGCCTTTCCTTGGTCAAGAAGGCACCAAATATGAAATTTCTTTTACATTTTGACTACTCATATGACCTGCTTTCAATAAGAATTAATGTTTTCATGGGTGAAATGTTCCTTTAACTCTTCTAAAGGTAAAACAAAATTGTGTTGTTTAAAAAGGAATATAAACCCAGCAAACACAGAACGTTCCCTTAACGTTCCGAGTGGTCCCATGAGGTTATTTTTTGGGAACCAAACAAGAACATTATAGGAACTTTCCATGTAGGTTCTTTTGTAGGTTCCATTTTTATAATGTAAGGAGAATGTTCTGGGAACGTTCCCTTAACTTTAAGGGAAAGTTCTAGGAGCGTTCTGGGAACCAAAAACGTTCCCAGAACCTAAATTTCTTTGCTGGGAACTTGTTTTCTTTGGATTATTCAAGGTCTGAAAACATGGCATCTTTCTTGTTATTTTGACCAGTTGTCATCTTCTAAAAATAAATGCTCTAAAATGATGTTTGTTTTTATTTGAAATTCTGAAGAAATGTTTTTTTGAAGTCGTTTTTAGAATGAAAAAAATTTTCATTTTACTCAAACATAAATATAAATGGTAAATGCAGAGAAACTACTATTTTTTCCAGAGCTGTATTTTTTGTATTAAAAAAAATAATTATGAATTAAAAAAAAATCATATGAGGTTATATATTTACACATGCATGCACATTGCTGATAGAAATGCCTCTTCTTCACTGATACAAAACTTGTAGAAGTGTAGCATCCAGTATCCTGTAGTCAAGCCATACCATATAATGTACTTTGTAAACACACACACAAATACACACCTGCATTCATTTGGAGCATGTGTAGCAGCCTGACCCCTGAACAACAGTTCCTCTCCTGTGTGGTGGTGCCTGGGGCTTCTTCTTCGGCCCCCGAGGAGCCCCTTCATTAATCGGCCTCGTTCTGGGGGAGGTACTTAATGCACACACACGACAATCGGCGGGGCTGTAATTGCGTTGTCAGGGGCCAAAAAACAAGCCCGCTCCTTCAAACAGACATCTGGCAAGGAGGCAGAGAAAGCCATGTTGTTAGGAGAGGGAGAGCGAGGCAAGACAAATAAAATTACTGCTTCGGTTGTGAGATCGGTGGGAGCCCAGCCTGCCTAATCTCACCAATGGGAGAGCACGACTGTTGTAACCCAATTACAGGAGCATAAGCAATTTGTTAGACACTTCACATAATGTAACAATTTCCCAATAAACTCTGACTTGTAATAACATTGCTGAGTGAGTGCATAAATTCTGAAGGAACGAAGGAGGGTTGGATGCCACAGCTGCGGGCAGAAAGTTAGCAGCATCAGCAAGATCCCTCACATTTACACTCAGACCTGCTTCCAGTTTTTGTGCTGTTTAGATAGGATAAGTATGTGGTAAACAGAATTATGGTTTTCAGCTGCATACCGCAAAAGACAGGGTCTCTGGGCGTGGGTAATTAACACCTGATAGATACACCAATCGAGTGCCATTCCATATAGTACTGTAGGAAGCATAATATAGTAAACATAGTATAGTATGGATTAGAGCAGTGGAGTTGAGAATCCAGTCCTCGGGACCCACTGCTCTGCACATTTTGTATGTCTCTCTCTCTTATCTGACACACTCAGCTTAGTTCGTAGAGTCTATCCTAACGAGCTGAGGATCTGAATCAGGTTTGTTAAATAAGGGAGACATACACAATATGCAGAGCAGTGGGTCCTGAGGACTGTCGTTGAGAACCACTGGATTAGAGAAAACATGTAAATTCAGTCAAATTAACCCATCAGACATTACACACCACATTAGGACTATGAAGAGAGTAAACTAAATATGATGAAAAGAGGCATTATTATTTTTCAGCTTAATTGGCCCTTAAAGGGATACTCCACTTTTTTTGGAAAAAGGCTCATTTTACCACTCCCCAGAGTTAAACAGTTGAGTTTTATCGTTTTTGAATGCATTCAGCTGATTTTTTTGATATTTAGAAGAATATCAGTAACCAGACAGTTTCTGGTCTCATTCACTTCCATAGTATATTTTTTTCCTACTATGGAAGTCAATGAGACCAGAAACTGTCTGGTTACTGATATTCTTCTAAATATCAAAAAATCGTCTAAATGGATTCGAAAACGGTAAAACCCAACTGTTTAACTCTGGGAGTGGTAAAATGAGCCTATTTGCAAAAAGTGGAGTATCCCTTTAAGTGCAGTTGAAGTGTACAAAATACATTACAATGCCATGATGGTGGGTTGGGATATACAATAGTTTGAGTTTTACTGCAAAGTAATCAAACACATTTAGTGTCATTATTGTTAAACAGCTATCATTAAATACATGGCATATGCCAAACAATATGACCAATATTAGTTTAATATTGATATTACTACTACTACTTAATAATAATAATAACAATAATAATAATACATTTTTGTATATAAATACACAGGCATTTTAGTATTTTATAGATCATTTACTACTGTTCAAAAGTTTGTGATTGGTATGATTTAGATAAAAAAAGATTAAAAGAAGTTTCTTACTTCTACAAGCTGTATTTGTTTGAAAAAATAAACAGTAATATTGTGAAATTAACAGCATTTATTTGAAATATTTTTTTTGTTTTTGTTTTAATGCATCCGATGCCAAATAAAAAAATATTTTTTTTTTATCTTCTAATCCAATACATTATGTATATGTATTCATTTAGGTTTATAAAACGGTTAGTTTGAATCCTTGATTCTGATTGGTCAAGAGCTGTGCTTTATTCACGATAAAAACACGGCTCTGACCGCTTCACTACCAACGGTTCTATTGATCGACTGCGCAACACTGCGGTTCTATGTTGTTTTTATTTGAGCTTTCATGCATTTTACACATTGAAACGTTGTTGATGTTAACGCTCAGGGACTATTTTTTACTAGCGGAAGGTAGGCTTTTAGTGATTTTACTTCAAGAAAGTTGCACTAATACATTATTTTTTACTTTAATATTGTGTGGCAACCGTTTTATAGAAGCAATAAGGTACTCAAGGCAAGTGCTGTATCTTGAATAAGCCTCTCGTACCTTATTGCTTATACATAATATCATGCTTAATTTCCAATATTCATAACTCACCTTGAGTTATAAATATTGGAATTTCAGCATGATATTATTTCATATATCTAAATAGAGAACTCACTTATTGAGAAAAAATATAAGATCAATTCAGTCATTAAATAAAAGCAAAGTGTAAAGTGAGTGAAGCTGCTCCTATTGAAATATCCCCAGCTCAGTCTGTAGGGAGCAGTGCAGGATCCATATAAATCAAAAGACGGCTATTGACAGTAACTCCTCACAGGCTACACACACATTATTTATACAATTACATGCAGGCTATTTTATGCACATAAACAGAAAGAACTATACATGTTAAGAATTCTATTACATGTGCAAAACATTTTACTTCAGTAGCGTGACATTTCAGGGTGAAACTGGATTTTAATGAAATGTTGAGAGGGGTATATGATGTTATCCATTGAGAATTTACTGTAATGTGGACATTATGTACTAGAACAGTGGTTCTCAATTTTTACTTCAATGCCCCATTTGTCCAAGACAATATTTAAATATTCCAGTCTGCTAATATTTAAATATTCCATGTCTCCAGTCCCTGGCACTTCTGTTATAGGCTGAATAAACTCAATGATGCAAGTTTAATGTTGTACATCTTAAAGTGTTTTGTTTTTAGCATTTTAATTAAGATTGTTATTATAACTGAATGTAAATAATTTTCAGACTTATTGGGACCCCTGGACATTTGCTGAGGCCCCCTATAGTGACCCAGGCCACCAAGTTGAAAAAACGCTGCACTAGAATGAAGGAAGACCAAACGAGAGTTTGTTAAATCAAAGCCATAATATCTTTTCGATAACTAGTTAAACTATTAAATTAACCGAATGGCCAAAGTGACTTCAGTGTAAAAGGGAAAGTTGATTCAGTAGAAGCGTGACCCAAGTACATGAAAACAAACTAGATTAACTGATTTCAAATTTCTTGGCCGATTTCTTGGTGTTACTTGCCAGTACTGATTATTGCCACATTCAATATTATGGAAAAGAACAACCATGACAAATTCACAAATGTATAAATTGTAAGAAACAAAAAAGCTGCAATTTGAGTAGTTCCAAAACTGATTGTTAAACTGAATACTTGCCAAGACGGGCATTTTGACTATATTGTGAGCAGTCATTATTGCGACTCACACGCTGTTTATGTGCATGGCACTTATATAGATCAGTAGTGTGTGCACTAATGATGTGAGTGTGAAACCTATGGGAAATAGCCTAGTAAAATGATGCACAATCCCAGCAAACAAATTTAGGTTCTGGGAACGTTCGTTTTGAGTTCACAAACGTTCCTAGAACTTTCCCTTAAGGTTAAGGGAACGTTCCCGGAACATTCTCCTTACGTTATAAAAATGGAACCTAAAAATAACCAACATGGAACGTTCCTATAACGTTCTTGTTTGGTTCCCAAAAAATATCCTCTTGGGATCATTCGGGAACGTTCAGGGATCGTTCTGTGTTTGCTGGGATACAAGCACTATTTAACCAAGAGCGAATGATTACGAGTGAGAGGAGGCGGGAGTGTATCGGCTTCACCATTGGAGAGAAGAGAGAGATGCAGCTGACGTCATTGCCTGTACCTCTGGCAACAAAACGGACCAGCTCAGAATCAGAAGGACATGAGACTGACTGGCCGATTCACCAGTCCGGGCCAATCATGCGGAAAATCGTCTGATTCCGGTCATTGGCCGGTCGATCAGTGCAAACAAACGATAATTTTCTTCAGAATAAAATGCAGATGAATTGTTCACAGTAAGTCCAGCCGCCTTTTTACAGTCGATGGGTTCATTTTGATGTTTATATGGCATCTGTGACAAAGTCACATCTGAGCAATTGATACATTTTCCCATAAAATCTCACGATACCATTAGCTGAAAGCCCATAGTTCTGAGGGTGACATATGTACTGGCTGCAGCTCAACACAGTTTGGCACAAAGTAAGAGAAAGCAGGATAGAGAGAGAGAGAGAGAGACCATTCCCCTGTGAGTGAAAGCAAGCAGTCAAGGTCGGAGGAGATCAGGATGGGGTTAATGAAATGATGACAGCAGGGGTGAGGGGGAAAACTCCAGTGGTAATTTACAAGCCTCTCCCCTGTAGGGCTGAAGGTTACACTAGGCCCTGTTGGGGAAAAGCAGGAGAATGGGACAATGCGATGGATCTAAACCATGCTTCATGCCCCACAGGCTGACACACACACGCGCATGCCTATATCAAACTCAAATTAATATAAACAGTCAGGAAAGAAAATTTTACTTTAACTATGACTTTTGAAATAAATTATGTTGTTCATAAATTACAGACATGCTTTAACCTTCTAAAGCCTAACATGAAATAATTGTCAGAAAAATCTTTCTTTTTTTAAGGGCAAAGATTATTATGCCTTTAGACAGAAATTGGAAAAAATATATAATATTAAAAGAGTAGTTCACTTTTTAAAAAACTGATACTTTACTGAAACTGATAATTTACTCACCCCCATATTATACAAGATGTCCATGTCTTTCTTTCTTCAGTCAAAAAGAAATTAAGGCTTTTGATGAAAAGATTCTAGGATGTTTCTCCATATAATACACTTCAGTGGGAACCAAAAGGTCCAAAGAGACACTTTCAGTGCAAACTGCAAACTGTTCAAAGGGCTTTAGACGACTCCAGATGATGAATAAGGGTCTTATCAAGCGAAACGATTGTTCATTTAATAAATACATACTGTAACAAAGTTTAAGTTTTATAAGCTCAAATGCTCGCCTTGCTCTGTTCTGTGATGCACGTTCGTGACTCTCCTGTTCAAACTTGTTCATCAAAATGAACAGACCTTTTTCCGAGTCATTTGGTTCATTCAGGAACGAAACGAACAAATTGACTCGGAAAAAAGATTTGTTCATTTTGATGAACGAGTTCGTTCGTTTTAAATGAGCAATCATTTCACTTAATAACACCCTTATTCATCCTCTGGAATCGTTTAAAGCCCTTTGAACAGTTTGCATTTTGTACTGAAAGTGTCTTTTAGACCTTGAACCGTTTGGATCCCACTGAAGTGCATTATTTGGAGAAAAATGCTGGAATGTTTTCATCAAAACCTTACTTTCTTTTCGACTGAAGAAAGAAAGACGTGGACATCTTGGATTACATGGGGTGAGTAAATTATCTGCAAAAGTTTTTTGAAAAGTTAACTACTCCTTTAAGTGTGCAAATGTCTTTAATGGCTCATATACTATGACATATAAGATGCGCGTATGGAGCTCATACTAGAAGAAAATACAATTAAGTTATCAAAAATATGCACCAAAAAATTGGTGCAGTTGCTGAATGAATATGGCCCAAGCAAGATGGAATTGTGATAGCTTTGTAAATATTAGTTGATTGCCACACTATATCTCCTAATAATATGTCTTAGTGAGATGATATTTAAAGGACAAGTTTGGTATTTTATACTTAAAGCCCTGTTTTAAGATCGTTTCTGATGAAATAAGACGGTTAAGATTAAAATTTGGACACATGCTGCTGCCCCCCCTCCAACCTCCACAATGGTTGCATAGGTGCACTGGAACAATCCTTCCTAAAACACATTGAACTTTAGTTTGCAAAGACGTGAAACTCACCGAGTGGTCTGAGGTATTCACTGATAACCTCACACAAAAATCATTGCAATAGATGCTTTCCAGTAGGTGTTTTACCATTTGTTGTAAAACTGTGGACCTATTTTTCCAAACACCTCACACCCATACATTCCTTCTGTTGAGAATGTTGAGGATGTTGAGGAAACTTCCAACTGCAGCTTTAACCGTTCATCAAAAACAATCTTAAAACAGGGCTTTAAGTGTAAAATACCAAACTTGTTCTTTAACATATAACTATCAATATAAAAGTTACTTGAAAGTTTACTTCACAGATATCAGTAAAGATTTCACAGCAAAAAGACATGCACCATGACCCGAAGTGGGATAATTTTAGAATTATGCCAGATTGGCCTTCAGCTAAAAAAGTATAAACTATAAATCAGACAGAAGACATGTAGTATAACAGGTTTATCAGAAAAGTTTTGATCATGTTGATAATTTTAAGTAGCCTGGCATGCCAGACCTACATCAAGATGGTAGGTCTGGAAACTCTTCATTGACAGGGCTCAATCCGAGGGCGGGAATAAACGGTTGTCTTTCGAATTCTCTCTATACGCAGTTGGATAGCGCTACAGCCAATCAGAGCAACGAAGAATGTGACGTACTCAGCGGAGCAAGTTGATATATTATTAAACTTTTACCATATCCAGTCCAGATGTCAACATTGAACATTGAAAATAAGGGAGATTTAAAAAATAATATCATAGAGAATGTTTTAAATACTAATATCAGCTTACGAGGGAAACGGGGCGGAGTAGTGGTGCTTGCTTGAGATGATTCGGGAGAGGTCCGTGCACCTATACCGATCAGAGCACCCGCTGACACGGAGTAAAGCCTTTATCCTCGACGCCACAACACGACTGCGGCAAAAATGACAAGTTGATCGTTCGCCACAGCTTTTTTGTAACAGCGCACACGGCGCCGGCCGCATCCGAGGATGAACGACTAAAACCGAGTATGTCCGAGCTTGCTCTGACCGTCTCAACGTCGTCATTATGTTATGCCCGACCGCCGACTCTATACACGATGTGATTGGCCCTACCAGAGTTTGGTTTTTCCACTTCGAAAGTCAACGGAGAGTTGCTAGACCACACTTTGCGGCAAAATAATTTTTGCTGCCGCTAGGGTGAGTCTAGATTTCTAGGCTAAATTTTAAGGCCTTAGAAATTCCATGTCAAATATGATACAGTAAGCTTTGCTGGGTTAATACCTTAAAAAAAGCTCTCTACATCCCTGGAAATGACCATTGTGTTGAAATTTCACATAAAACTACACCATATTTGAAAAAGGGTACGGAAGCTATCCACTTGCATTGCTAATCGTATTACGTCGCGACAAGTAAAAGCCTGGATGTAAGTGATTGTTGTAATTAGAGTGCTTTAAATTACAGCCCTAATTCCAGACTATGTCCCCCACCATTCATATGCTGCTGACCACGCTAGAAATTCCTCCCTGATGGGACTCCTGGCTCTGTCATAAAACTATCTGAGGTGTAATCTTCATCTGATTTACCTGCCGTTTCCTCACCGCCGCCCAATAAAAAGGGCGAGAGCCGCCGAGGTTTCGTGGGGCTAGTTTGTGATTAGGGATGCATAACCACATTCTGCTTTGATCGTTTCCATGCCTTATAACTTCTTGCATATATAATGCGAGGGACTCGGGAGACAGACAGAGTGCAGTGTAAGCAGGGAGGATTTGGGAGCAGCGCTGGGCTGCAGTCTTAATCTGACTCTGGAGACAAAGCGTTTATGATGTACATCATTGGCTGAAGTGGAGGAAGGACTAATTATAGTCATCCCGCATGACACATCCTGAGGTATTGACCATTTGTTCTCTTTGGTTAGATGGGGTACTAAGCACCCGAAGAGCAGCTCTCAACTGTCCGAGGAAAGCTGATGAGTGCATTAAAAACAACAAGAACTCTTATGAGAGACGAGCGGATGAAGTTGCTGACTACAGTGAAGTCGACAAATTAAACCCCATTTTTTTAATCATTTGTTTCCAGGGTAATAGTTTTCAACCTGGCTAGAGCGTGATGTTGTTTTCCTCTCTGCCATTTGGATTGGCAATCGCTACTGTTCTTGTTCACGGAAAGTTCAAGGCATTATTCACAAAGTAAAACTGTGACATTGACATTAAAGAATAAATGAATGTGTACTCTCTTCCACCACTCTCTGAGGTGGAGATAATGAGATGCTATATCACCATGATGGAGGGAGGGGAAATCTGATTAAGATGTGTTTGCATCCAACGTCTCAACTAACTGCGGAAACTCATAAAACGCATTTGCTGTCTCCCCCATAACTAATGGCTGGTTTTCACTGCTTTGACAGCGAGCCGTGTGTGTTATTTTGTCCGGGTATTATAATAATAATGAGAGCAAATTAGAACAATCAATTTCCATGGGTGGTTCTTGATTGGGGATGATGGGCAATATGGCACTGGGTAATCCATCTTCCCGGCCCTGTCTCATTAATGGCTGCGTCGCCGCGACAACAGCCAATGGCTGTGCGGCGCTATGGAACACATGGGGGCACCATTCTGTGAGCCTATGTTCAATTAGCGGTGGCAGCGATAAACAGAGTGATGTATGCAGGCTCGCAGATGCGGTAGCTCGAGTTTAGAGCCTTTTAAAGCCCCTGTATGTATCCTCTGTGCCTCGACACACTCACATGAGCTTGTGCGATGCCCTCACTGAATGTGTGCTAAACAGCAGTCAGCCAAAGGGTAGGCTACTTCTAATAAAGTGAGCACTCGAAAATACAGCTTCTTGCATTACACCAAGAGTCGGCAAGTCCCATTTGCCAGCCAATTTTAGTGATTTTTGTAACTGGGAGCTTTTATGTAAATTAGATGGCCACAAGAGGGCTTCAATGGTTTGACTAACAAGGATGTTACTTTTTTCCATCAAAAAACTGTTTTGACCACACAAATACACACACACTAAAATACACATACACACACACACACATATGGGTCTGTGTGTATGCTGCTCTTTTAACTTTATACTCAAAGGATCCTGAAAAAATAGTGTCATGGTTCAACAAAAATATTAAACACCATAAGGGTAATTCTCCAACTATGGTACTTTTTGGACCTGGACATTTTTATAAAATGAAACATTTTTAATTAAAATATTACTGCCATTATTTGTTTCCTCAGTGTGCCTACCGCATCAACAGACAGTCATCTGCTGCTCAATGCTGCTTATCACAGCAACATTTTATGTGAAGGGAATCTAAATACTTCAAAAACTTTTCACGATTCAGTAATCTCGAAATCTTTTATTTCTAAATTGACTATTTTTGAACATACTAACATTATAAGGGCAACCCAGGAAACATTATAAAACTGATAAAATAACCCCATGTCAGGGGACCTTTAAGCTACACAGCGTCTTGTTCCCTTTCAGAGAAAATAGGTAACATCAGCAAACAGAGACTTTTCTGATTGCACTTTAAACAAGGAAATCTAAATCAAATCCCAGAAGGGAAAATCAAAACAAGTTAAAACTTGTTTTGAACAATTTTGTTGTCATCTGCAGATTGATTTTAAGAAGAGGGAAAAAAACTATTTAAATCGCAAAATCGGATAACAAAAAGTGTTTTTAAAACATTGTCTACACTAACTTTAAATTACATTTTATAATAGATCAAAAATGTAATGATTATTATTTGTACATTGTAATAATATATTTCACAATGTTATTATTTTAATGTATCAATCATAAATCATATCCAGCTCAAGTTCTCAAGATCAACAAACACAGCTGAGTGAATGATGTGTGATTTTTAACAACGACTGGCTATAAAGAAAGACTCTAAAAGACAGAGGACATAGCCATTGATCTGGAGAAATCTAACCTGCTGTCAGCTTGTGAGTAGCTGTCCCTGATTACATTCATCAGAGAATCAGCCATAGAAGGAAAGGATATTAGGTTTCAGGGGCAGCCATCAATCTAAGTCATTCTTAACCTGATCAACTACACAACACTCTCCAACCCAACATTACAAGAACACACCAACAGCAATCAACTAAACCGGCTCAATCTATACTCCAGGGTCACATGCTGGCGAGGATTGAGGAGTGAAGGAGGAATGATGATGAGCCTGTGAAGAGCAAGTTTCTTTACGTTTACTCTATCAGTGCCATAATAAAACCAGGTTTGAATCAACATGGAAACAGAGAACAAAAGACTTGACTTTTATTTGAGAAGTTTGACTAGGTAAAGCTATGTCAGGCCACAAGGTCAGCTTTCTCTGAAAAAAAGAACTCAGAGAAATAAACACCACTAAAAGCGCATGATAATGTCAAGAAATGTACTTAAGTTACAATAACGCTTGAACTGAACACACTCACACACCTGTGCTCCATTTACATGCTTTGTTTCAGAGTGTCCCAACCTTTATGTAACTCCTCCCCTCGTAAGGTATATAAACACAAGGTATTTTGGCCTAGTCAGAATTGGGTAAGATTTTTGGTCGAAGCAGACTTGAGAATACTACGGGTGTCACCATTCTCCAAATCCTCGATTCGATTAAATTTTTGATTCTAAGGTCACTTTTCGATTCGATTCTTGATTTTTATCAATCGGCCAATCAGGATGCTCTCTGTCTTACATGTGCTTTATGATGCACACACGCAAGGTCTCTCGCTCTCTCCCTCTCTGCCATGCACGCAATATGGTTTGGAGCAGTTTTTTCTGTCTCGGCATGTGCGCTCGCTCTTGCTCGCTCACTCTAGATCTCACTCTCCAGTAGGGCTGCAACAAACGATTATTTTGATAATCGATTAATCTAGCGATTATTAGAGCGATTAATCGACTAATCATCGATTATTTTGCCAGCTAATCATTGAAGGGTCAGTTTACCCAAAAATGAAAATTCTGTCAGTATTTACTCACCCTTATGTTGTTCCAAACCTCTATGTGTTTATTTGTTCTGCTGAACATAAAGGAAGATATTTGGAAGAATGTTTTAATCAAACAGATCTCAATCTCCTATTGACTACCATAGTAGGAAAAAATACATACTATGGTAGTCAAAGGGGATTTAGATCTGCTGAATCCCCTTTGAGTTTAACTAGGGAAAGTAGTTAAACTCATTAAGTTGAACTCAAATCAGACACAAATGCTCTCTAAGTTTAATAAGCCCACTGCTTTTCTTAGAACTGAAACAGAAAAAGTGTCATTACTTCAGGACACAAAAAGGGTAAAATATTAATCTGCAAACCATTATTAAAGATATAAAATTACAATAGTTTTTTTACATGACAATTGAGCTGACAGAGATGTTCTCATTCACCTTTTAATTTACAGAATGAAAAAGAAAACGTAACTGCCATGATATTATTCCTAACATCTCCTCTTGTAAGTCTTCATGATTATGGAACAAAATACAGGCGAGTGATACGTTACAATAATAAACACAGCTCTGACTGCTAAGCTCAATAGCTTTATTCTAAGCAAAATAAATCATCATATTACTGTAATTATAATATTATTGATGATATTATTACTATTAGTAGTATTGCATGATCTAATAAAGATATTTACCACTAGTTTAGTTAGCTCCAGCTGGAGAACACTTGATTCTCACCGCGGCTCCTCTTGTGTAGGGGATGTTTCCTCTTTAAGTGCTCCAACATGCATGTTGTGCTCCGGTGAAAAGCAAGTTCTGCCTTGCATGTATTGCACATGACAGCATTGTTGGTTTTAAGTTTTGTAAAACTTTGCCAAACCTTGCTAGTTCGGATTCGTTTGCACTCGTCATAATTCGCGCTGTTTTTTTCTTTTACCGCACTTGCATTTATATAGGGCTGCATTTACACTCTAGCGCCAAAGCGCCGTAGCGGTCAAATCGCGATATTGCACGCCCTTACATTAGGTCACGTGAGATCAAACGACTACTCGACAACAAAGATATGTGTCGACAATGTTGACGTAATCGTTGCAGCCCTACTCTCCAGGAGATTTTAACTAATTTGCGTGCTTCAGGGAGCCGCTATCAGTATGCGGGAAACTTTCTGAACTTTTCGGGGAGAGGTGGCTTTTTTGAAGCATGAGCGATGTCAACATAACTCACTGGAAATCCAAAAAAACTTCCACACCTGTGACTTCAATGAAAGAGGAGGAGGTTCAAGTTCTGTCAATGGGTCTCCTGCATCTGCAATTGCCATGCTATCTTTTGAATGGCTGTAGCTATGTTAGAGGAGGTTGACCATAGACTCAGCACTTCAACACACGTGTTTTGTCCGCTTGGCAAGCCTGAACCGACGTGACATGGGACTGTGGCAGCATCGACGATTTCATTTTTTAATTTGAAGTTCGAGATTGTGAATTAATTGTGACACTCTTAGAGAATACTACAGCGATGCAACAGCAATAGGCTAAAAAACCCAGCTTAAAAGATACATTTAAGATTAAATACTTAAATTCAATACAATGGGTGAAGATTATATGCAATGCTGTCTTACATTCAGTTATTTTAATTTCTGTACCTGAAAACTACTGTTAGATACCTAAAAAACACTGTTTATTTTATTTGTATATTTGCTCTATTGTATTTATTTGTGATGTTGCATGTAGTTCGATTATTTATTTTTATTTTCTATTTTTATTTGACAGTTGGTTTTTTTCCCTTAACATAGCACATACTGAACCAAAATTGTGACCCTAAAACCGTGATAAAAACTGAAGAACTCAAGAACCGCAAGTAATTCAATCTGTTACACCCCTAGTGACGAGAGTGAGAAGTGCTGTCTTGACAATAGTGAGGCGAGCTGACTCTTTTTAAAAAAAAAAAGCAGTAATTTTGTTAATAAAAGTTCTGTTTAATAAAAGCAAGTTTGTCACTGTACTGTTTCGTTGTGGTTTTCCCTAAGAATAATAATGAACTCGCCATGCGATTCAAGCAATTGCCGCCCCTGAATTGCTGCTAAAGATAAAATTTGCAAAGCCGCACGAGCATTTGATAAGCTATTTAAAAGTGAGGTGGAAAAGAGGGAAAAACTTCAAAGTTGTTGTTTGATAACATTAATGACAGACAGCAGCAGGTTCATTAGGCTGTTGTCACTTGCAGAGCTAAAACAAGGATCCAATATACTGCCACATAGAGCATTTTCTTTCTTAACCGTTTACATTCTAAGACATAACCGACTGTTTACATGAATACTACTCACCAAGATGGGCATTTTGACATGTATTTGGCCATATAAGCTGCAGAACAGAACTGAATTTGGGATGGTACGCTGTTTGAGAGGCGCATGCGAGTACTACAACATTGCGTTATTATTGCGTTATTATTGCTTTTTAACATTATGCACATTACACATTTGTAACAATGTGTCCAGTCTATTCGCTATTATCTGCGTTAACCTTAAAATAAACAAAATCAGGGACAGATCCTTGTAGATTTAGCCCAATTGTTCTGACCTATTTGCCGATGCTATAGTAAGTTTATATGTTGCTGACTTTAACACAATGTGAATTAAAAGATTTCACTTCTCCTGAATTCTACTGGATGAGAACACAAAAAACAAGCAATGCAATAGTGGGGAGTCTGGGGGACATCACAAAAACAGCAAACCTGTCATCTCTCAAACACCAATTAATGCTAAAGCAGACCCTGGTCCAAGCAAGCACTAAAAAATGTCCTGCTAGCAGAGAAAGAGAAGAGCCTTTTCATATTAGCCTACATTTGAAGTTTATATATCTTCCTATTTGGGTTTCCCCTAAGACACATATCCTTATATATGGAGTATTATTTTAAAACTTCTTTTCGCAAAGCAGCATGAAGTTGTTGATAAGGGTCTTATGACAGATCAGTCATATCCTGAGTAGGTCCTGAGGCAGACACATGCAGGCCAGTGGTGAAGATCTCTGGAATTTTCTTTGAGTTTCACACATCAAAACGTGTCATCATCATCACCACACTTCAACTAATAACGACCATATTAACCATAGACTGTAAAAATGGTGTTAACTCGTGACTCAAACTCTACAGTTATCTTTGTTTGAATCCATTCACAGTCACACTGATTATAAATAAACACAAGAGATGAGGAACAGAATGTGAACATTCATCATAGTATTCAAGTGTAGGTGAAAAGTTTCCAGATGACGTACAACTTGATATTTGACGTGATATTTTGAAATGTGCATCGACTGGACACTTTACTATCCCATAAAGCCACGGAGAGGATTTGTAAATGGCAGTGAAGCCACACCTGACACATGATTGTACATCTGACTTTCATTCATACTATAAATATACTACTTTTATAAATATACGGTTGCAAAAAGACTAATAGACAACACATCTTACTAATGTAAAACATTCAGGAAGTAGCTATGATCAAAGAGAGCCATCTTACACTGTCACCAAAATAGAACGCATGAGCATATTTAACAAACAAATATAGAACAGGACTTAAAGTCGCTATAAATGGCAATAGTGACAGGACTTTTTGTCAAATTTGACATTTTTGTCAAATTGTTGACAACAATTTGTTGTACACCCACCCAACACATGGGCTAATTGAAAAGTAAAAGAATGTAGAGCGGGTACTTCTAGTATTTAATTGGTTGTTGATTGGATTTTGAAATGTAGCCGTTGTACTCAAAAACGAATCCGATGCTTGCACTGCCGTTTTAACAGTCATTTTCACTGGAAGTCCCAATAATGACATTTTCCTTAAACATTACTCCCCAAAAAGAGAGAGAGAGAGAGAGAGAGAGAGAGAGAGAGAGAGAGAGAGAGAGAGAGAGAGAGAGAGAGAGAGAGAGAGAGAGAGAAACATGCTGAAACATATGAACAGTTCAATATCTAACATTCATTTTAGGAAATAGATCTGTGAATTTTAATTTCATGCCGACATAAACTTTCTTCATAAGGAATTATTGTATCAGAAAAAGTTGCCGTCACATGCCTGCCAGACCAAACAAAAGTTTAACCCTCAATCGGGTCATGGGGTCCCCTATTCGAGTTTTACTTAATTAAAAAAAAAAGGTTCCCATCATCTCAGTGGAATAAGATTTTGTGACTTTTCATACATTATCTATCTATATACACACACAAAAAAAACTGGGCATGATTTGGTTGTTCTGAAGGTATGTAAACATTTTTTTTACACTTCTGGTCTTCGGGGTCAATATGACCCCACATTGAAATGAATGGGAAATGTGAAAAAATATATATATATATTTTCTTCATGTGTCAAAAAAAAATAAAAAAATTAAAAATCCAGCATAAATTTGAAATTTTTTACACAGAAATGAAGGCCTAGTACTAGAGCATAAATGCAATGCATCATAAAAAAAAATATTTCATATGCAGGCTAATGGTGTAGGCTAGTTGAGGAATTGTGTGGTAACGTATATGGATACAAAAGTACTTTATATCTCCAAAAACACAGCATTAATGAATGGATGAGAAGTAAACAAAAAAAATATAGGCTATATTATTTGTATGATTAAAAATGTATAATTTTTTGTACAATACTAAATCAATTGTTGGGGTCGTATACCCCAAAGCCCAGAAGTGTAACGTTAAACAGGAAACGAAGACCATTTGAAGATTAAAATACCAAAAGATAAAAATATAGCTATGTTTAAAAAGAACTATATCATCATTGAGTTCACTGACTGAAACTAGTGGCATTCAATAACGCTTATGTCCTACTCATCTATTCTAAATCGATTGATACACCAAATCATTTATGAATATCGCCTTTTTGCTCCCCAGTTGGATTTCTTCCCCAGTCTTTTTGAATTACTTACTATTATGATTCTCCGTAGTTCCCTCATTCTAGTGACTGCAGACCTTGTAAATTCACTTAGCTAATTGATTTCAGCAGGAATCACGTTGCTGACTGTCATGTGATTGTACAAGCTTGGCCTTGTTGTACAAGACTCGCGCCTTCAGGTCGGGAAGTGCAGGACAGGACTGGTGAGATGAGAGGTCGACTCGCTGTCAATCATACGATGTTTTGGCTGTCAATCCACTATGGCCACACCCTCATGTCTGCTATCACCACACCCTCATGTCAAAGATGAAGTCGGTGGAGAAGCCGGTAGCTCTAAAACACTGCCAGTCGTATCTAAATAAACTCACACGGGTTTTCTCAATACGTATTGTAGCCTATAAACAACTTTAAAATGGCCGAAGAAGTGTTAATTACGAGTCCAGGCAAAATAACGTCGGTAAGTACACTATTTTATTACTTTCAATTTTCTTGTTTTGTTAAAAATATGAGTAACTTATGTTTTGTAATATCTTACACTGTAAAAAAAATACTGTTGGTTCAGTAAATAACATGGTTGCCTTAAAATTTCAAGTTGATTGAACTGGAAAAAGTGAGTTAATGCAATGAAGCAGATTGATTTAATCATCAAAAGTTATCTGAACTAAATAAATTATTTAAGTTGATTTGACAAAAGAAAAAATGTTGTGATAACAAATCTTGAAAATATTTTTTACAGTGTATTTGTTTTCGTATCATCATCCTTAAACCGTATTCTGAATGTCTTATCTGCCTCATATGTCATATGCCTCAAATAGCAGTAAAGTTTATTTTAGTTAAAAAATAGTTTTTTTATGTATTGTAATATCAATAATCTTAAAGTCACATTTTTCTTTTTGTAAGAATTGATGTGTAAAACAAAGAAAATCCATTAAGTTAATGTCACAAGACATTTTCAGCAACGTCCCTCACATGTAGGACTATACATAACCAACTGTATCTGACCACTTAGTGGAACTAATTAAGTTTTCCACTCATGATCTGAAGTGTAACGACCACTGGAGTCACACGATGAGAAAGCTCCCCATCTGACCTAAACTATTGCTCCAACATTTTAAGATCAATATAATAGAATGTTTATAATTGCATAGTAATGTAATCTGTTATTTATGTAATTAGAAATAAATCTGAATTTAAAGAAAAGTCAATATTTGTTTCATTTCTGATTTAGTTCTTTCAAAACACACTAAGAATGTCTGAGACTTATGAATGTGATTCTATAACATCAGGTCTACATGTGCTCATAGTTTCTTTCAAGCTTTTTTAAGAAAAAGAAAGAAACAACAGAAACATCTAGCTGCTTTATAGAAAAAATTTGAGGAAAATTACAGCTCACGATCCATACATATTTGCTCTTTTCTTCTTAATAGCATCTTACCTCATCTCTGCTGGCAGTGGCTTTCCTGACCTCTTTTGGTAGCTCAATGCTCTATGGATACAACTTAGCTGTGGTCAACTCTCCTGCTGGGGTAAGAGCTTATTTACATACTCAATACCTTGATTCCCAAAACTGCACATCAAAAAAAGGTAACCACTAGACAACATAACCAATACATTTCCATTCATCACAAACAAGTGTAGTAGAGAGATGTCAGAATAAACAAAGTGGCCTGAACACAGAGTCTCTACTTGCACAAGATGTCAGAGAATGTTGCCTTAACACGAATAGAATCGATTCTGATTCTAGACATTCTTGTTGTAGAGTGTAAAATTAAATTGAAGGAATTGTGGGATAATATAAAGAGTGATATAATTGTATATTTAATATATAATATAATATGTGTGTGCGTAATCTCCTAAGTCTTTCTCCATAAAATTGAAGAAACAAAGTTCTGATGCCTTATTTTAATATTTTGTAGATGTGTCAGATGTTGTTTGTTCATCTTGGCTTGTCAGGCATTTTGTTCTGCAGTGGTTGCCTCTAGCAGCTCTTCATGTATATAAGTAGGGACCTATTTGCCCTGCCCCATTAGCCTGTTAATGATGAAAATATTTAAATTTTCCTGTCTGGTCTCCTGACTGGCTGTTATATACCCTATGTAAGTGGCTTTGTTTTGTGCTGTTATTCTTGGAACGTCACGTGCTAATGAAGAGGATTCAAATAGAAATCCAAAAATTACTGCTTTTTTATTAAGCAGAAATTCAATCAATGTTATCGGTAATCTCAGTTTTTGTTAAACTCTGTTTTAGTTCATTTGAGAAAAATTGAAATACTGGAGTTCTCCCAAGTCTATTAAATGGTACTGCAGTGTTCCAGCTTGAGTTAATTTGGAATAGAAAAGAAAAGGTACATAAACTGAAATTAAATTAGACTGTGACCTTAAAGTAGGCCTATATGCAGAAAAGGGAGTGTGTGACAGAAAGAAAAAGAGAGAGAAGAGCTTGTCACGAGACAGAGGCTTGTAAGTCTATGTAGGTAGGTGTGTCTCACTGAACAGAAGCTTGAAATATGAAAAGTTGGTGAAATTTGGAATGGCTGGTCATGATGCCTCTCTGTGTGTACATGAATAAAATAATAATAATTTACAGAATAGTTCACCTTCACCCAAAAATAGAATCACTATCATGACATTCAAAACATACTTGCTTTCTTCAGGCGTTGAGGTTCTTCTCACGGGAGACATAATGTATTTACTACTATTGTAGTACATACAGATACTTTTATAGTTATTTTAATTTTTTTATTCTGTAGCTTTAAAATCTGTTTTACTGTTTTACTTACAATACTTGGGAAAAAACAAAATAATTCTCAAAAATTCCACTAAAAATGAATCCTAACAGTTTTTCAACAGTATGATGAAGAGTAACTAACAGGATTTTTTTGTGAAATATTTGCTTTAATTTCTCTGTCTCTCCATTTCCATTCACTCACAGTACATTAAAGACTTCTATAACCGTACAGTGGTAAGTCGTAATGGAACTGGACTAAGCGAGGAGGCCCTGACGCTCATGTATTCTCTCACCGTTTCTGTGTTTGCGATTGGAGGCCTGGTCGGCTCTTTGATGGTGGGCACACTGGTCACCAAATTTGGAAGGTAAGTCAGGAGTAGACCCATAACATCTGGCCTATTGTGGTCACTGGTCACTCTACCAGAAATTCCTCTGAGTGTCAAGGCCACCGAGGTATATTCTTCCTCATCTGTTACCCCACCTGACCTCTCTGAGAGCATTGAATGACTTTGCCTTTGCCTTGTAAATGGCCTTGTTTGTACTCTGGAAACTAGCAGACATTTTGTTCAGTCCACTAGGCTCCAAACATCTTTGTTCCTGATTAGGTCAAACAAAAATAAAAATGCTATCATCATTTACTCAAAATGTTGTTGGGTGACTTACTTATTCCATGGAACACTATTTTTGAATAACACACTGGTCGTTATTTCAATGCAATTACAGTGAATGTAGAATATAGAGCTTGCAAAAATAAGACAAAAGCACAATGAAAGTATCATAAAAGTTGTCTGTGTGATTTATATTCCAAGTCTTCTGATGCCAAACAATAGCTCTGTCTTGGGGCCACTTTTATGGTACTTTATGATGCTTTCTGTCCTTTTTGAAGCTTGAATGCTTCTGTCTGCATTCTTTGTAATTGTATGGAAACGAGCTACTAGTACATTATTCAAATCCAGCACCCCTGCCCCCCATTTTTTATTCTAATTTCTTTTTTTTTTTAAGAAAAAAGTCAGATAGGTTTGGAACAAAATCAGGATTCTTTACATTTCTATTTTGCACTTCTATTAAGGACTCTGGAAGTCCTTCCTGTCTAGTCTGTTCTGAGTGTCTATGAGTGGCGCCACAAGATTTGACTGCAGACATTTAAATGCAAATGAAAGACGATGATTCATGATCCTATTTATTGTTCTAATCAATTTCAGTCCAGCAAAATGTTTTATAGCAGTAAGGTGATCATAACGCAGAACACGGTGCAGCCGTCTGTAAATCAGGGGAAAGTTTACAACTTGATAGAACTAATCAAGGAATGCAGCTATTTCACCCAGCAGCACTGTCATGGAACATCAGTTATCTGATTTTGATAGTTAAACTCCCAGGTGTCCGGATATCAAGCATGACTGTCCTAGCTTAATGAGCAGTGCCAGAGCAGGACTTCACAAGGTTTGCTTTTGCAGGAAAGGAACAGTGGTAAACTCCACTGTACTGGTGTTCTTAGCAGCATCGTTCATGGGGTTCAGCAGGATCTGCAGCTCGCCCGAAATGGTCATCTTTGGTCGTTTTGTCACAGGAATACATTCAGGTAGCCTATGTCTGAACTGAAAAAACAGAATGGATAGCAAAGTAAGACATGAATGGACTCTGATATGCTTTCCTCATCTTCATCTTCCAGGTATCTCTCTTAGCGTGGTGCCCATGTACCTTGGAGAGATTGCTCCCAAAAACCTGAGAGGTTTCCTGGGGCTCATGCCCAGCATTTTCATTTGTGCTGGGGTTTTCTCAGCTCAAATCTTGGGCCTGCATGAACTTTTGGGGAAGGTGCAACAGCATATTTAACTTCAATAATCTATTTAACATCATACAGTTACATTTACATAAAAGCTATGAAATAGAGTTTTAATTTGTGCTTTTTTTCTTGATAGGAGGAGCACTGGCCACTGTTTCTCTCTTGTGGTTGTCCCTACCTTTATCCAGTTGATGTTGTTACCTTGGTTTCCAGAAAGTCCACGCTACCTATTGATTGAGAAGCACAATGTTCATGCCACTATCACTGGTGAGAGAAATGTTTTTGAGTAAGAACTTGAGCCATTTAGGTATATTTAGGTATATCTATATTTAGGTATATCTCTCTATTGATGGCGTAATCCTATTCAACCATCAAATCTATACCATGAATTAAAAAAAATAATACATTATATGCAAAAGATCAACTTATGAATTAGTATTTTTGTCTTGATTTTGAACTACATTTATTTTTCGTATCATGCTGCCATTTTTAAACCATAAATCTAATCAAATAAATTGAAAGTATATTAATTTATATATATATATATATATATATATATATATATATATATATATATATATATATATATATATATATATATATATATATATATATATATTATATATATTATCATTATTATCCTATTTGTTTTGCTTAAAAAATAACAAACAATGGGATAAAATAAATTTAAATCAACAAGTTCAGATAGTCTTAAGTTATTTTGTTTTTTTTAAGGGTGCTTAAAGATATTTTTATTGGAAAACAAGACAACATTTTGATAAAAAACTGATTTTGCAGTATAGGCATGCAGTCTTTCATTGACATGTCAGATGGTGATTGATGCTACGAGATGAGTATTACAGTATATGTTATTTCATGCGTCATGCTTAAAGGGGAACTTGGCAACTATTTAAATTAAACTTTAGAAATCATCTGGATGGTTCAATAACCTGTTCTGGTGAAAATGGTGACTTTCCCCGTTCCCCTCAGCATTCCCTGCCGGAAAACCAACCTTGCAACATGGGGACTAACGTCCCGGTAATTTGGAAATAGGACACCTTGTGAGAAGCGAGAAACATGAACTGCTTTATGGCAATTTGACATAATTCTATGATACCGTGTATGATGTATTACCAACCTCAGTAGAAATAGCTTCACACGATAAAGTTGCCCAGCTCCGATAATAACAAATGCACATGAGCAGCAGAAGAAAGGGGGAGGAAGGTGCCACAAATGAGTTTTGAAATACCCCAAATTTGTAGGGGAGCGCAGTGAGAAAACATGCGACAACAAAAGTGAAAATTAGCGAAGAAATCGCTAAAGTTGCCAAGTACCCCTTTAAGTTGGGTATGTGGCGGGAATGGTATTACTAGGATATGGTACAGTGACAAAAAAGGCACCTCATGTTAACTTTTTTAGACCCCTGATATTATAAAGATTGAACCAATATCTTGTGTTCTCTTTGTTGGTGCAGCCTTGAAATGGTACAGAGCCAAATGCAACATCCAAGCAGAGATAGAGGAGATGCAGGAGGAGCAGCGCTCTCTCTCCACAGTTGAGACCGTGTCTGTCTCGCAGCTACTACTCGACAAAACAGTTCGCTGGCAGGTCCTGTCTGTTGTGGTCATCAACATTGGTATGCAGCTGTCTGGCATAGATGCGGTAAGGTCAACATCCTGGTTTACATTTAGAGCTGACTACACTGCATGTTTTAAGATTGCTTGTTGTACCTGGTCCCCTGTAATAGAAGGGTGATGATGTGAACAGTGATGGGATCTGGATATGGTGAGCATTTAGACTCTAAAGCCTCACAAAATTTCTTCCACCATCAAATAAAAAGCAGGAAACTAGGGGTACACAACAACGAAATGCTTAAAATGAACAAGTTTTTCCTTTCAGTTTTCCTCGATACAGATTAAACAATTGTCGAAACAGTCCCCATTCACACAGATCCGCAAAAAAGACAAACGCTGTATCTTGCTGCCAGGCCATTAGATGGCGATGAATCACACTAGACAGAACATGTAATGCGCATGTGCATGTCGTCATTGTTTTCAGCCAGATTCACATTTTTATTGTTTACACAGAGACCATTTCAAAAACGTGCTAAAGCACAGTTGAAAAATAGTCCCTAAAGTGAGTTCAACCTGCGCAGCAGAGCATTGGACATGGGCCAGAATTTAAATTGGCTAAAGAGCCCTCATTTCTTTATACATCAGAAAAGGCGAATTACCTTTTTATACTTAACTGCAGATGAATTATTCAGATGATTAAGAGGAAAGAGCTGACATAAACCTCACTCTTTATCCATCAGAGCTTAAATTACAATCTTTTTTATCAGTGTTTATGGAATCTAATTTGCACTACTCTGCTACAGCAATAAATATAAGCTATTATTCAAGCAAATTAGATGTATTTTTTTAATTGTTACATCGTTAAAAGGGTGATTAGGCAAATCTTTTTTGATCTATAAACGTTCCCCTTTAAATCAGAGCTAACAATTTAACTATTAGCTTGTGATTCCAGAAACTAATAGCTTTTCCTAGTAGTTTGATGGTATAGTTTTGAAGTTGACACCTGTTAGATGACACGTCCCTTAAACTTGCCTCTGTATTGCCCTTTTATGGCATCTGTATTATGACCTGAATCAGGGTTATTAATAAGAATTTTGATGCATCTCAGCAAAAACACAATGTGCTGTTAAAGATCTTCTCTCAACGGAACTGTGCAAAGCTTTCTAGCATCATATTTAAAGGTTTTACCAGTGTGACATGCTATAGAATTTTTTTTTCTTTTTGTCTTTTAATTGTAATATTGCCTTGAAATGTTGTTACTGGCAGACTAATTGTTCACGTGTAACCCCTCACACCCGGGTCCAACTCGACCCGCTCCGAGCGGGCCTCAAACCCGGGTCTCCGACATGAGAGTCGGGTGCTCTAACAAGGAGGCTAAAGACTGCGGCCTATTAGCGTCTGTCGCTAGAGCGCCTATTGAGATCGGGGAGTGAGGTCTACTCACGCAGCAACTACTAGCTGGCCTCCGTTACACTCACCCCTCAAACCTCACTCTCATCCGGGTCATCGGCACCAGTGTAACCCTCACACCCGGGTCCAACTCGACCCGCTCCGAGCACGGGCCTCGAACCCGGGTCTCCGGCATGAGAGTCTGGCGCTCTGAACAAGGAGGCTAAAGACTGCAGCCTCTAGCGTCTGTCGCTAGAGCGCCTATTGAGATCGGGGCAGTGAGGTTTACTCGCACAGCAACTACTAGCTAGCGTCCGTTACACACGTAATAATGACCGAGAGAGATCTCATTACCAGGCCCACACAGAATCCTTGAGCCCAGAACTCATTCGAAAAGTTATTGTGGCGAGCAGGACCGGCCTCACGCCGCTCTTACGTCACTCGGCCTCGTCCTGCTCGCCACATATACCTCGCGGAAGGCAGCCGCCCCTCCAGCACCCAGGCGGCCGGCAGCGAGCTCAACCTTCCCTTCGGCAACTTACTCTAGCGCACAGCCTCGAGCGTCCATGGTGACAGACTCTTCCCAACATGCTTGATGGCATCCGCGGATTCCCCACAGCATCGAGAAATCTCTGACAGCACCACGGTTATACTCCTCACTACTTGCTTTTTGTTTATTAAATCGTTCATTTGATGTTGGCTAATTTGACACTTCTCAGCTCTGTTTAACACATCCGATTCTGCAGAATCCCACAAATGATATCCCAAAATCAGTAGAAAAAATGCTGCAAAAAGTATTTGACTTTCTGCCATGTGTAATCAAACCTCACAAAGGCTATAAATAAAAGCTATTATCCCAGTGGCGATTCATCAATTTAATTCATTTACTGACATCGACATTCATTCCACTGATTCTGAAAAAAAACATTTTTTGAGGACTTCTAGACTTTGCAGAGGTTATAATGAAATAAATGAACAAAGTATGTAAATAATTAATAATAAAAATAAATAATAAAAAAAATTTTTGCTGGACAACAGAACAGATATAGACTTACAGTTTCATATTGCTGAAAAGCTGAAATATCAGTATTGTCTTTTTAACTACTGTACTTAAAACCTCTCTGAGACTTTTTTGCAAATTCACAGTAACTTTAATTCCCAAAACATAGTCTTGAGCTGCTGATGTCAATTCCAAGACTTTCCAGGTTTGCCCTATGGGGTTTTGATATCAAATTTGAATATTAAATGACATTGACTGTACGGCCCTTAGGTGGCAGGTGACCCTGCGAGCGTCTGTGTGTGTATTCAGTGTAAATGGGGCTGACAGGTGGTGAGTCTTGGCTGACTTCAGCATGAGCAGCAGGAGAGAGGCAGGCCGTGAGTGTCCTCTACAGTCCCAGCAGCTCTCAAACCGTCTGTGTTCTCTCTGATTACCCCCTGCCTAACCTCACACACAGCCCTCCAGCTCTCAAATTGAATCTAAAGTGTTGTACGCCGTAACCGCTCGCAGCCACCTGTACAAGCCAAAATCACTATCCTTCCACTTACCTTCTCATGTTCTCCCCAGATCTGGTTTTACACCAACGACATCTTTGAGAACGCTGGAATCCCAGCCCCTGAGATCCAGTACACTACTGTAGGAACTGGAGCTATAGAGATAGTTGCAGGCCTCATAGGGGTGAGTTTTCATATTTTGTTCGAGTTCGAATGTGAAAATTGTATTTCAATTATTGATAGTAGTAAATGGATATCTTACAAGGTTATAGTGATGTAAAATAGTTTATTGAACATCACTTGGTCTATTACTTAATAAGGTTTGACAAAAAATTGTAAAAAAAAAATTCATTTCCCATTGGCAATTTTTCAAAAAAAGTTTTGTTTTAAACATTAATCTAACAAAATATATTGAAAATAGCTTAATAAAATAAAATATTTTTTGCCAAAAACAAGAAATAAACTTAAATCAGCATATTCTTATATCCATCATATTTCATACAACAATCTCTTAATATCTTGTATGATTTTGCTTCTTGTGTAAATTTATTTTGTTTTAAAAACTATTAAATATAGTGCACCACTGTAGGACCTGAAGCTATAGAGATCGTTGAAGGCCCCATAGGGTTAAGTTTTCATATTCTACCGATGCGTTCACAGAGTCGAATGTGAAAATTGTCTGTTTCAATTATTGATAGTGGTAAAAGACTATCTGACAAGGTTATATAGTGACGCAAAATAGTTTATTAGACATCACTTGGTCTATTACTACACTAGAGTTGCTGCATTTGAGAAAGAACGTCTTTTCATATCTCAATCATTTTCATTTAGCTTTGCCCTCAATCTTTCTCTGCTCACGTTGTGTATTTTTCTGCTTTGACACTCATAAAAAAAACACTGTATAAGATGAGCGTTAGAGAGAGTGATGTGTCTGTTTTTGCCGCCTCCTTCCTTGGGTCACATCTCAGAGCTGTAATGAAGGCCAGATACAGTCCTCTCGCTCTCTCCCAGTTGCGTCGCTTAGCCGGGATTTAGTGATGCACCAGCAGCAACCGGAGAGAAAGAGGCACACTGTTAGTCAGAAGAACTCATTGCTGTCAGTGTCAATTGGCCCTCACTCGGGATGCGAATGGCACACGAGAGGGACGCTAGAGATTGGTTATAAAATTACAGCTATTCATTCTTATGTCAGCTTCACCCGCCTTTAAGTCAACAGTGCACAGCTTTAAGCGCTCAATTTCAGCAGCATTTAATGAAAAAACAGGGTTTCCACTTTATGCGTTTACAACATTAGCTTTCAAAAACTCACAAAAAGCCATCCTTTCAAGACAGCAGTTACTGATTAATCTGATCAAGACAAAAAGGAAGTGCCTATTGTGAACGTCCACATTGCATCTCTTGTTTTTTCCGTCAGTGTTTCACCATTGAGCGTCTTGGGCGAAGGCCATTGATAATTGGAGGTTTTAGTGTCATGGGAATTTGTTGTGCTGGGATAACACTGTTCTCATTCTTCAGGTAAGTAAAACATAATCAATAAAGTGAAAAATACTTAAATCTAACCTGAATTAAATTTAAATTGCACCTGCCCTTTGAAATGACTCTCAGCTAATATTTGGGCCATCATTATTTTGCATGTGATTGTGATGTATCACACTTTTATCATCTTTACCTAATTTAATCACCATTTCCTATTGTTATATTTTCAGACACATGTGCCTTTCATGAAATATGTGAGTGTAGGGTGTGTGGTGGGTATAATCGCTGGATTCTGTATTGGACCAGGTGAGCTTATTTGTGTCTCTAACCCTTTCTTATTTTAATCTACATCTAAAGTAATCTGCATGGGTACATCTTAAAGTAATGCTAAGACCTATTCAGTAAAGCACTGCTTCAATTGGATGAGTAGTTGCCTGCTCTTTGACCCTGAATTCCCAGATGACGTCTTCAAATAGTGAAATAGCGACACCTGGGGAAGAATTTTGAAAAGCAAGAGCTTAGACCTCAATATATGTTTGAGAATTAGAGGTTGTGATAGATAGATAGATAGATAGATAGATAGATAGATAGATAGATAGATAGATAGATAGATAGATAGATAGATAGATAGATAGATAGATAGATAGATAGATAGATAGATAGATAGATAGATAGATAGATAGATAGATAGATAGATAGATAGATAGATAGATAGATAGATAGATAGATAGATAGATAGATAGATAGATAGATAGACATTTTTATGTTCTGAATGGTTTAAAGACTTTCAAACTTGCAGAAATTATTTTAATATTTTCTGTTATTTATGTATTACTTTATTTATTCTACAATACTAACTTAGATGTTACATAAAAAATGTATGAAATATACTTTTCTGTAAGCACACATAATCAGAATATAAATTGTTTCAATACAGATTTATTGAGATTAGCCTACTTAGTTTACACAAAAATGTGTGATCATGAACCACATTTTTCCATATTAAAATATTTGGTAATTGTCAGCCACAATCTAGACTGAATTACATTAAATTGATATAGTAATAATAAATTGTACCGTTGAGGAGAATATATTGGCATTTAAAGAGTTGTGAAGTATGAAAGTTAAAGTGTGTACTTCCCTCTATTAGTGCTGAATGAGCATGTGACTCATAGTGTATGCTGCACAATAAGAACAGAGAGGAGTAGCTCTGCTACAGTGATGAATGAGACTAGAAGTGCTTTACTGAGTTGATGCATTATCCAACCCAACTCCAAAATCTATAATTCATTCTCAGGCCCCAGTCTCAATCGGTGTAATTACGTCTTTAATTAGGATTTTTTATGGCTCATTGTTCATAAACAATGATGAATATGGCTTTTTAAGACAAAATCTTGCATGAACAATGAATTACAAGCAGAGTTCCTTATCAATTTAACTGCAGCATGCCTCCTGCTGCAATTATCACGCACAAATAATGAAGCCATCGCTTGGCTTGTTCCTGAATTCATTACATTTGAAATAACACCTTGTGCCTCCTTATTTTTCACTTGTAACCAAAAGGGATTAGAACTTAAGCAGTGGAACAATCTCTTCTTCCTGCATATTGAGATAACGAGCTCTTCATAAAGCTAATTTATTATCCTCTCTCCAAGAACTGTTGCACTACAGTAAAGGAGAGCGTACAATGCATGTGCATAAAAGTGCATTCATAATTTTATGCATTGTATTAGGCTGAAAAAAAATATTACAGTTCTAGGTTTCACAGTATTTTTTCTCTGAGATGAAGTTTGGTTATTAGACATAAAAAATAAACACGCTGTCATACATTAATACGGATGTGTCTGTTTTAGCGGGTGTTTCGATTCCTGATCACGGCTGAGCTTCTTCAGAGCAATCCCATCGTCCTGCCGCATGCACCGTGGGAGGGTCTCTTAACTGGATGTCGAACTTCACCATCGGCTTCATCTTCCCGTTCCTTCAGGTACCGTATTCATATAGTGCCAGTTGAAGCTAGGGGTAGACGGGCTCATGAAATCAGGAAAGGGTTTTCCAGGATTGAGGTCACCTTGTGCATTGAAAACATTTGTCAAAGTCAATCATAATGAAATTCAATCATCTTCATTTAATTCAGCTGCTTTAAAAAGGAGTAACTTAGTTTGCATTCCTTCCTATTTCTCTGCTACAGAGGTCTGCTGGGTCCTACTGCTATCTGGTGTTCTGTTCCGTGTGCCTGACAGTGGCCATCTACGTGTACTTTGTTATTCCTGAAACTAAAAATAAGACGTTTGTAGAGATTAGTCAGATGTTTGCTACTAAAGAGGCTGTGGAAGAGAGCCAGGCCCTCACTCACCCAGACCAGCTCAAACTGAAAAAGATGAATGGATATGGTACCCTTGAGAATGGTTCACTTGAATTCGACAGCTCTTCTTCCTGTCCTTGAACTCAGATATCAATTATCATCAATGCAACAAAAGCCTGACTGAAAGAAAGGCATGGATATACAGCTAGTGGATAATACTTTTGTGCGCAATGGGCTCAGACTGCAAGAAGGTCCATTCCTCCTTATAACAAAACCTGAGCTTTTCAGAATTAGATTTAGTTTTGTAATGATGCTTAGACATCCTGAGCTTTCTGTGCAAGGGCAGTGACATTGACATGTATTGCAAAATGTATATTGTTCTTGAGAACTTTTGAAATCACAAGCTTTTTTTGACTATTCATGTTTATGAAATGTCTTCATGTATATAGGTCTTATACATATGTTTATCTTATATAGTTGATCTCTTGAATATAATGATCTCTTGCACACATTGTGAGCATTAAATGACATTGGATCATTTGGAAATGCTCAGGTGCTCACATACCACCTCATCAGAGACTGCTGTAGCAACTTTAAATACACTGAGATCAAACTTGCACAGGTATTTTACATATAACTTTGTTTTAATAATGTTGATTTTATTTACAGTCATTGTGAATACTGCTACTGCTGTAAATGTGTATGTACTGTATACACTACCATTACAAAATGTAAGGTCAGTAAGTTTTGTATTCAACAAGAATGCATTAAATTGATCAAAAGTGACTATTTACATTTATGATGCTACAAAAGATTTATATTTTAAATAAATTATGTTCTTTTGAACTCTCTAAAAAATATAAATGAAAAAAAAAATATTAAGCAGCATGTATTCAACATTGATACTCATAAGAAAGGTTACTTAAGCACCAAATCAGCATATTAGAATGATATCTGAATGATCATGTGACACTAAAACTGGATTAATGGCTGAAAAATAAGTTTGTCAAAGCAGTAATACATTTTAAAAACAGTATTTTTTATATTATTTTATATATATATTATAATATATATATATATATATATATATATATATATATATATATATATATTATAATATATTTTTACTGTATTTTTGATGCAATGAATGACAACTTGGGCCAAAGAGACTTCTAAACAATCTTACAGACCTCACACTTTTGAACGGTAGTGTATTAAGGTAATATAATATATTAAGGATTTTTACTGTATATATATATATATATATTATTTCGTCCAGGATCGTCATATAACCGACGTTTAGGGGCCCTAAAAAGGCGGATATTGACGTATGGTTAAAGACGTCCCAAGACGTCAGTTATATGACTTCTTGGGATGAGACTGTGTTAATTATATCTGAGTTTCGATCTAATTTATATGGATATATCTTAATTTGACCTCACATGTACTAAAATATTTTTATAGTATTTAAAACTTTATAACACACCAAATAAAAGTGTTTTAAATGAGCCTGTTGTAACCCATTTATTGAGAACATCAGGGTGCGGAGTGAAAAAAAGCTTACAAAGCAGGATCTGAGTACAGACACCACTGGTTTTTTCCAAAGAGTGCCTTTGCCAGTCAGAGAAGAGCTTCATTAACTCACTGAAGAGGCAGATCTAATGCTTAATTAAAAATAGGAGTCTCTCACCTTCCCCTATGGATACCAAACAGCTGGACGGCAGTTTATATTCAGATACACTATTGGAGGCTGACGTTTCTGCATTTAAGGTATGTATCAGATTATGGATATGTATCTATATAGAGAGCTTTGTGCTTGATGTGCTGTGTTTCTCTCTTATCCGGGCTTGTGCGAGTATGAATGGGTTTCTCTGGTCTATCAAGCCCCTGGCGGTGCTCTCCATCTGTGTAAGCCTCTCTCAGATCTCCCAGAAGAGCCCACACAAACTAATGATATCATACGCCTTGCTCTCCCGCTCCAAGAAGAGAAATTGTGAGCTGAATTGTGTCTGGCTTTCTGTTTGGGCAGTCTTCAAACACCGAGCTCAAGGTCACTGGTTAAGCAGGTTCTCAGTGGGCCATTGTGCACAGCTGTACTGTCCCAAGTCGTTTTAAGAGAAATTACAGTGCCGGCAAGGTTTTAAAATACATCATACTTTTTTATTCTGCTACTGAACAATGTTCTGCTACTTTTGATTCAAATTTAATTTTAATATACATACAGGAGCATATGAAGAGTTCAGATGCAAAAGCCTCTAAGTGCCATTTGAAATTTTCTTTTAAAATGACCATTTTTTTCAAGCTTGTATATTTAAGTTCAGTAATTTAACTTAACCCTCAGGTGCTCTTCGTTTCAGAGTCACACTAGTTATCTTCCTGGTCAGAAGTGACCGGACACCTAAAAATTAAATTTACTCCATCCCAGTAAAACCAATGCAATTTATTTTTGTTCTATAATATTTATTCTTTGTAATTTAGTATTTTGAGACAATTTGATTGAATTTATTAATATTTATGCAATATTTATGGTCTATTTTGCCATGGAAAAATATATATATTTTACTATATATTATTTTTTTTTCAAAAAATTATTAATGCAGTATTTTAGTTTAATATAGAGTCTAGGCCTTCAGAAATAGGCCATGTACAGTTCTCTATGGAGACGCATGTGAATTCCCCAGATGTTTGTGAACACATTTTTTTTTTGTGGATTTGAATATATAGTTGAAATAATCTCAAAAACTATTTTTTATTTAAAAATGTAAAAAAAAAAAATTGAATTTTTGACAATTTCCCATTCATTTCTTATGGGGTCATTTTTGACCAAAGACCACAAGTGTGACTATTTTTTTAAGACTACTTAGCAAGCTCAGATCATGACCTCAATTTTTTTGTGTGTGTGTGTTCACATACATAATGCCATAAAAGTCACCACTTTTCATAACATTCAGATGAAGTTGTGATTTTTAAAAATTCAAAACATACTTTTTGTAATCAAAATGTATTAGTGTGTATGTGTATAAAAGTGTGTTTGTATGTGTGTGTGTGTGTGTGGGTGGGTTTGTCTGTTTTGCACTCTAGATGTTGTAAGAGTGTCACACCTTTCTGCGGTGTACTTTTTTTTTAGAATTGTGGCCGAATTTGTAGATTAGCACGTACAAAAATTCAGATGACAATTATTAGGTAATGTTCATTGCCATTTAAGTTAAATTACTAAACTTAAATATACAAACTTGATGAAAATGATCATTTTAGAAGAAAATTTCAAATGGCACTTAGATGCTTTTGCATCTGAACTCTTCATACTGTGTGTGTGTGTGTGTGTGTCTATCTTTCAAGGTGGTACAAGCACATGATTGTGTGGTCAAGGCCCTATTGGTCCAGGTCTGTTTTATTTCCCAAAAGGCAGAGCTTCAATATTTCCACGGATAAGGCTTTGAAGAGCCTGTACCACCAACTTCAGGTAGCGCTGACTTTTATGCACTAATTTTTACTGATTGGAAAGAGGCAGCGTGGATAATAATGCAGAATTTTTTGTCGAATAAAGTCACTCTTAAATCTCCACCCACCCAGCGCAGCTCTAAATATGGCAGCTCATATTTCACTGTGAATTGACTCCCCTGATGGAATGAGTGTCTGTGTCCTGTAGGTCAGCAGGAGGAGAGGATGCTGGTCTAATTAGCAGCAGAGGAATCTACTGTCGGCCCAACACCTGTCATCGCAGGCGCAACTCTGCCCCCTGCTGTCCAAAAGAGAAAGGCAATCAAGGTGTCTACAGCAAGTGAATGTGAAGGTATGCTGTATTTATAGGTACATGTGTTCCTATTACATGTATTAGACATTAAACCGAAATGCATCAATATGCACGCACCGTATCGAATGTGTCAAGATGTGGTAGCCAGAATACCCACTTTCGAGCAAGACATTTTGTCATAATGACAATGGCAGGAAGTGGGAGAATATTTCAACACTCCCACTCCCACTGTCACCTCATAAAGAAACAAACACACACAGTACCCTCACACAGAAGACCTGCTGCTCGCTCCAACATTTTAATTAATGACAACAGATTTTCTTCTCATAAGTGCTTTAATGTGGCTTATTGCTGTAGCAGTCCCCTTGGCCGTGGAAATATTATGTTGACGGATGTGCTGTGTCGCTGGGACTCCTGGATGGAGGCAGCTGTCAAGCCCGAGATGATAACATTAAGGCGAGGGAAAGTGATGACAAATGCCTGTTATCAGCGAGACGAGGCCAGTGACAAATCGAATTGCAGCTCCCAAGAACCCCCATTACACCGTAATAAAAAAAGATTGATGGTCCTCTCTGTCAGGACCTCTGTTAATGCGATTTCGACTGGTCTCTCCGGCTTCCAATTAAGATGGCGAGGAGAAGGAGGGAGAGAGAAGCGACTACACACAACCGACTAATTGGATCTGAGAAGCCAAAGGCGTTCTCTCATTCTTTTACTCTTTCTTCCCCCCCCCCCTCTCTCTCTCTCTTCAGCTGTTACGCATTCTTTCTCTCTCACTCGTGGCAGCGCAGTCTGGAGCGAATGCTCTTGCATTCCGTTATTTCAGGATTTATGGCTGGAAGATGGGGATGCAGACTGCGCTGCCGGTGATGGGGAGCGCTGTCTCACTGCCAGCTCCTGCATACAGACGGGCACAGATGGGAGCGGAAGACGCAAACCCAGCCAGTGATGAAACGTCCTGACAAACAGTGGGACAGACAGAGAGACAAATAGCTCCATGTGAGCTGCTTGCCATGCAATTAAGTAAATAAGGATTGACTGTGTGTCAGTCGTGGGCTCCGAGTACGTCATTCTTCACTGATGTCTGTGTGCCCACTGATTTCATTACCACTGAATGCTTGTTATGCTCCTCAAGGACTTTTTGAAGATGAGGTGGTGAACAACACCACGGAGTTTTACGCACCTTATAAAATAATGCTTTTTGCAATCACATTAGGTTGACCTCAGAATCGATGGACCTGATTTGAACGTTTGTAACTAGGTCACGTTCGTGGCGGTGACAGATATCAGATCTTGAAGCCTGTGCAGTGGCATCTGAAAATTGTAGACTGACCTATAAAAGAAGGCACTGTCCATCAGCTCATCCTCCAGAGAAGCCTCCATGGCTCCTCTGTGACCTGAGGATTCATTGAATGATACAGGAGGTTTTATTGTGCCAAGCTTGTAGTTTTCGTCTGAGCTGTGCAGCCAGAGGGGAGCCATTTTGTCATTTTGACAGAACCTTCAGAACTTAGTGACATGAAAAGGGGATGTAACCAACCAATTTTTCCTCTCGCCGTTTTCCTTTAAGTATTTGACTTTATTGTATTAAAGCTTGGCCTGGCTTCATAGACGGGGCTTAAATTAAGCCAGGATTAGGCCTTAGTTCAAAAAGATCATTTAAGTAGCTTTTATAAACGTGCCTTAGAAAAAAAAACATTATTGTTGTGCATCTTGAGACAAAACAGTGTTTTTGACATATTTTAAGACTGTGATTTGCTTTGTCTTTTTAATTGTTTGTTTAAAGTTTTTAATGTTGCGTATATGTCTATACGTTCACACTGCAGGCTAAAACGACCTAATTCCGTTTTTTTTGCCCCTGTGCGACCTGTATCTGATTTTTTCATGACAGTCTGAGCGACACAGATCCGATCTTTTCAAATGCGACCCAGGGGTGCGTTTCCCAAAGCATCGTTAACCAACTATGGTCGCAAGTTCCGTCGTTATCAGCATAGTTCAACGATTCGGCGTTTCCCAAAACCATCGTTCCAACGAACATTCGCAAACAGCATCGCAAAGTTGTGTGGTTTGAACGACAGCTCTCGACCTATGGTTAGAGGCATCGTTTCTATATTGCATGACATTTGGAGGTAATAAATCCTTATCTTGAGCAAAATGAGCAAGCTGACATTCAGTACAACCGGTGCCTTTTATTTAGAATACATACAAATGGAATTTACGTCTTTTAGTTTGTCAAAAGATTTGAAGTAACGTGTTTGAAGAGTGCGCATGTGCGAACTCGCTCTACTACGTAAGAACGAGCCAAATATTGAGTCTGGTAATAAAGCAAAACAACTGAGAACAATTAGAAATAGTCCTCAGATGACATGTCTGTAATTTATATAAACAAATCTGGCGTTGATTGGATCTCAAACAGTTTCTTTAAAAGTAGTTATTACTCTAACCTGACTCCGCCAGATGGATTTGCTCCGCATATCCATCTGGAAACCTTCCGATTGAAGAAGTTTTGGTAAGGGGCGGAAATACTGGTTAGCTGATTGGCCTATGTTGGTGATAGACGGGCCAAATCAACCAATCAGATCAACGAAGCACATGACGTACTGAACTTGCTGCTGCAGGTAAAGGCTCGTTAGCTCAGCAAAGCAACATGTCGGCAAAGGATATTTGCCGTTTATGTAACTACAATTTGCGAATAAAAGGCACCATTTCAGCTGCCCGGTCCATATTTCACAAGAAGGATGCAAGAGAAAAAGCATTAGCGAGCGGCTAAAAAAATTAGGACTACCGCTGTCTGAAAATGTTTCTAGATCGCGTTGCTTCCGCTTGATTGCGTCACACCTCAACCCGCCTCAAAGCCTACGCTGATTGGACGTTCGTTTGGTGAACTGCTCCCAAATTTTCTTTAACGGAAAGTATCCAGACTGATCTGCGAGTGAAACCTTGAAAGCTCACGAGATCAGGATGGTCTCGCGAGGTTAGTTATTACTCCACCACGTGTCGAAACCAACAGTGGTTGAACGATACTTTGCGACAGTGAGTTTCGGAAACAGTCGTGACTAGCTAGTTGATTTTCCAACGATGCTTCGTACTATGGTAGTGAAGCAGTGAACTATGTCGTTGTACGGGAAACGCACCCCAGGCCACTTGGGTATGTGGTCCAAATCCGATATGTATCCGATCTTTTGAAATGCGACTTCAATCTGAACGACCAGGTCACATATATCCGACACGCACGTCATTGCACGCACCTGTAGCTCGCCAATACACTCCAACTCAACGCGTTTCTGCACTGTTATAGGCCGCCGCAGACGTGTCTCTTCCCGTGACAGAGTTGATCGAAGACGCAGTGTTCGGAAGTTACTGATGAATTCTGTATCAGTGAAGCCAATCACATCAGTATCCCACCACTCCTGGCAGCGACACCGCACCCACACGTTTCTCTGTTTAATTTTCTTCTTAAAACGAGAAGCTTGTAAGTGTGCTGGCTCTGTTGTGAAAATAACTATTGCTAAACGAGCTCCACTGTAAGACATCCATTTAGCTACTTCCGCAAACAACAAGTGACGTCGTTGACCGTTGAGTACTCTTCTGCGCATGCGGGTCACTTCTGGGTCATTTCATGTTCACACAAGAGATCACAAAAGGTCGCATTTAATTGGAAATGTGAACGGCCTTGCAAAAAAATCGGAATTGAGCATTAAGCCCATTTGCACATGGTTTGTCTTAAAGCGTAAGTCAGCACCATTGCTGAGTTTTTCTACTTAAAGGGTTATTTCACCCAAAAATGAAAATTGTGTCATTAATGTCTCACCCTCATGTCGTTCCAAGCCCGTAAGACTTCTGTTCATCTTCGGGACACAGTTTAAGATATTTTAGCTTTAGTCCTAGAGAGCTTTCTGTCCCTCTATTGACTGTCAAATTGAAGTTGGGTTATTAAATGAAAATATTATTATATCATTTTACCCCAAAAAAGATAGAAATGGTTTTGGTTCAAACTATTTTTACATTTTTAATTACAGTTTTTTCATTATTTGTATTATAGTATTTAAGACTACTGTCAAATTTGCAAATTGTTGCATTAATTTGACATATACATTTAAACATATTGTTGATTCAAAAAATATTTGGTTGTGATTGGATCAAACTATGTCTTTTTGAATGCTTTTTGTACATATTAATTTAAATAAATAAATAGCTACTCTTTAGAGTTTCATTACTACAAAAGCAGAAGAGGAGGTTAGACAAAACGTTCATTTAGAAGTTTGATTTGAAGCCGCAATTGGCAAATATTTTTATACAAAGCAATTACTGTGATTGCATGCATTTTAGTGCATGTGTCCCCTGGGAATCAACCCATGACCTTGGTGTTGCAAGCACTTTACCGGTTATGTAGCAAAGCTGCAAGAAACCACTGAAATCCACCACGCGATCATTGAGCCTTTCTTCCGAATGCTTGTCAAATATGCCTGCACACGAAGTATTTTGGACACAAATGTTCATCAGGAAATGCTGGTTTGTGATTCATTTTGTGTCGACAGAATGAGTTTCACTGAGCAACATGTGCTCGTTTGATGAATCTGGCCTGTTGAGTTTATGATGATCTAATAAGCTCATTTTGTGGCGTAGTTTTCATCACTTGGGCACTGCTCAGAGCAGAGCTGTGAATCCAGGGCTAGGAGGTGTGTGATGAATGGCCACAGTCTGGCCCCTACCTCGCCCCGTGCTGCCAGCTCTCGACAGCCAGGCCGAGGTTAGGGAGACAGAGGAAAGAGATCAATTCTTTGAGCACAGGGAGAAATAAGGCATGAAATTAAAGCGAGCTACTGTTGACCGCCCCTGATCCTTACTGCAGTTAAGCCTTTATCCCACCCTTACTATATGATGGCCTCAAAAGCAGGGGGCCACTCATGTCCATTTGGCAATGCCCGGGGTAGAGGCTACACCGAGAAATGAGACAAAAGCAACAGACGAGCCCTGCTTAAGATGGCTGCCAGATTCAGCGCTGATGACCCACCATTACTTATACTGCTTGAGACCAAGTGCAAGGTCAGTTCAATCTAGCCCCACCATAAATCAATGCACTAGTGGAGAAGCCAAGGTTATGGCCCTGACAGCCGTCACTGAGGAGAGGGTATTTATAGACAAGGAGCGAGGAGGGCTGTGTGTGTGCGTTTCTTTATCTGTCTGCATGTTTTCTCGAATCACTGTGCGGATACCTGACTTAAACATGTTTATGCAAGTATGTTTTGTTGGTTTATCAGTCACTTAGGGGGGAACTGTTTGAAATATGGAAAGATTTCTGTGTTAGGTTTGATACAAAATCAATACTTCTGCTTAAATATGAAAAATAAGAAGGAAGCACAGTGTGTTACAAATATGCATTTGCATTCATATCCATATGCAAAATAACAATACACAGGCAGTGCAGCTCTTAACTGCAGTCCCAGAAAAAGTAGAAGTTTTTTGGGAGAAACGAAACACAAAGGCTGTCTGGTGTGCCACCTCGAGTCTGCTGTCAATGGCAGCACTAAGGTGTTATTACTTTGGTTTGTCACTAAAGACGACAACTAAAGCTACTGTTTTGTCCTATAGAGATGAGCTGTAGAACAATAAAACTAATCATTCCAAACTAATAACAGTCTTAGAAAACTATAAAACCCAATATTACAATTTGCTTATTGATCATCACCATTGACTGTTAGTACTTTGGGCATGAACAAACATACTGGCATTCAAATGTTATTTTATTTAAGATTACGAAAGTCAAAATGGAGTTACATTTTTTAATAGTGCTGTGCAAAAATGAATTGCGATTAATTGCATCCAAAATAAAAGTCTGTGTTTACATAATATATTTGTGTGTGCTGTATATAATTATTTTGTATATATAAATACACACACATGCATGTATATATTTAAGAAAATGTGTTATTCATATATAAAATATTTATATTTATATAATATAGAATATGTATTTATATATATATACAGAATTTAAGTGCAAATAATTCTTAAATATATACATGCATGCATATGTATGTATATATACAAAATAATTATATACAGCACACACAAATATATTATGTAAGCACAGACTTTTATTTTGGATGCCGATTAATTCACAATTAACTTTTGCACAGCCCTAATTTTTAAATTAAACATATGAACAGAATATAGATAGAATCACCTTTATTGCCAAGTACCGTGGGTCTTGGTGAACTGGTAAAAAAAAGAATATTAGTGATATAACATTGTTGGAAAGATAAAAAAGTGAAGCATACATATAAGTTATGACAACTATGAGCATTAATATAAAAATATGGAACAATTTAGGAAATATAAGACATTAACTGTATATTAGTGTAGAATGTGCAAAAGCAGGCTATTGCAAAAGCTCACAGTTTGAAGATGTAGTAGTACAGTAGTAGTAGTAGTAGTAGTAGTAGTAGTAGTGTGCGTTACTGTAAAGCATGTGAAACAACAATGAGGTTGTTGTTTTTTTGTTAATAAAATGTGTAATGTCCATGGAGGCAGATAAGAGACCATGGTGGGTCCTGAGTATTGTTAAGGAGACTAGTTCTGGATGGAAAGAAGCTGTTTTTGTGGCGCAAGGTTTTAGTCTTTGATGGACTGCAGCTTGATTGAGTGCCTTAAAATTGTGTCCAGGGTAAGAGGGGTCAGCTGTAATCTTAACTGCCTGCTTCAGGGTCCCGGAAGTGTACAGTTCCTGAAAGAGGTGGCAGATTGCAGCCAATCACCTTCTCAGCAGAGTAATTGACACGCTGCTGCTGTCTGCTTTTGGCTTTGGCAGCAGCGATATATCAGATGGTGATGGAGGAGTCTTTGTATAGGTTGAACCTCTTCAGCTGCCACAGGAAGTCCAAAACAAGGGCAAATGGCTATGGTTTGCTCAAACTTTGTCTTTTTGAATTGTCTTTTTGAATTTGCTGTAGAAATGTACCATAATTCTTACTTGCTTATAAATAACAGCCTTAGAAAACTCTAAAATTCATAATAATAAATTGCATAAGGGAGCGCGGGCACACAACGACAGCGGGGCTAGTTGTAATCACGCTTGTTTAAATACTTCCACACATGCTGGCATGACGAAACTTGGTATATTTTACTAGTTGCCATTTCAACACTATATAGAGAAAAAATACGCCAAAATTCCAAAATCTTTGTAAGATATCACAGAACATTTATTTAACCATAGCAAAAGTACATATCTTACTTAAGTTAATTTTTCGTCTCTATTTTTTGTGTTTATTTAAAATGAGACAAATCTGATATTATTTTAATCTCCAATCTGTTGTTTAACCGTTTGATTTATTCTTTCATGCTTCGCTAACTAGCAGAAGACACTAGCAGGGTTTAAATCACAGTTGTGCAGTTGGGGCATGTTGTGACACTGTGTTACAATGTGCCCCTATTAGAAATATGATATTATATTCTATACTTTTATGAATTCTATTGAGAAAACATGAGAAACATGTAAATAAAGACTGAGAGTCAGATGCTCAGAAATTATTAAGTATTATTGTGTTTTGAACTATGCTGTATAGCTGTGTTTTCCAATGTGTTTGTTATTCAAACTAAAAAATTAGTTTATTTTTAATTATATTAGAAAATGCCGTTATTTTATATGAAAAAGTTAATAATTGTATTTTATTAAGAAAATATTTTTGGTTTGACTTTCATATGTTTTTGTATCAGACCAGATAGCATTTTAAGCTGTCATATGGTGATGTTTAGATGTGCCCCTCACATGTTACAATTACCCCACCTATGGGGCATGTTGTCACATTTCACTTCCATTCTTTCAGGGTAAATCAAGAAAAAGTATACACTGTATTAATAAAACAAAACCACATAATTGTGCTAGACATGTGGGAAATTAATGGGGGAAAAACAAAACTCTAAACCCTAAGTAGATTTACACAAATTAACAAAGTCAAAAAGTGTCTACTTTGTGCCCCGCTTCCCCTATTTCGCTGACTCACTATTGACTATCAAATATTAGCAATACTGCTTTTTATCTCTCACACTGAACCTTAGACATGATTTGTTAAAGCAAGGACAAATATACGGATTGTTTCAAATCAAACCTATTATTTTATGATTAGATTTATAGCCAACATTGAATAACAAAAAACAATGAAATGTATGAATCTTCTGTCCCCAACAGACTACCTCAAAAAAGTACTTTGCTACGCATAATTACATTTTATGAAAATGTGAAATTACACCCAAAACTACATGAGCATCCACACAGTGTCACTGTCCCTCTTTCTCTGTCTCACTCATTCATTTGCATATTTTAAAACTCAATCCTCCACCATTCTTTTTGTCAACATGCCAGCAGATAGCTGTCAAATATGACACGTTCCTGCTACTTAGCTGCTAAGTCTCTTAAACGACTCACTGACAACTCTCAAATCAGTGTGAGGCACACCAGGTCTTTAACTGAGACACCAAGAGACATAATTTCTTGTGTGTATTTCTCCTAAAGATTGTTCTTAAGCGGGGCTGCATATGCATATGCTTCTTGCTGTGAAATATGCATTTACGTCTGGTTTCCTGCAGATATGTTTGAAAGATAATTTGAATATACATTTGCGACTGGTTTCAGAGATGTTGTTTCTTTCCCTTTTTAACTAAGAAAGCTTTGCCTTTGTTTTGGTGATCCAGATCTTAAGATATAAACCGGTTTCTTTGGTGTTTGGTTGTCTGTTGTGTATTAGAACTCTGAAACTTATTAGCAATGCAATCAGTCACATCTTGGAGCATGAACATTTCTTTTCATTTCACGGTTTTCTGGAAAGGATTCGACATGTCTCCTTTAATTGGCTTTGTAATGTATTGTAGTGCAGGTTTTCACAGTATTATTAGCTTCCTGATCACATTCTGAGAAAAATACCACACGTTGCTTTTGAGAAAGAATCTAAATACAATGTTAAACCTGTGAAATGTGTTAGAACATTTAAGATTATGTAAGAGTTTGACACTTCATTCAGTCTGTTTGTTTTTGTGTCTGAGTTTGCTGGTCTATTAATGAATGTGTTAATGTCTCTTTGTGACTAGGACAGTGGTCTGAAACTGCAGTAATGCTTGCAGATACTGCTAAATGGTAACATTTTATTCGTGTAGATCTGTCTTGTTGTGAATATGACCTTTACTTGTGGCGTCATACCCAGTTGGACACTAGAGGGAGCTGAGGACACACTCTTTAAACTAAAGGGAGATCAAAGGTCAGATGTCTCTCCCTGAAATTCCTTGGCTATGTTTGAAATGGAATTCTAATGTACTTAATATTTAATACTTAATGTAGTATATATTTGGTCCCACTTTATATTAAGTGGCTTTAAGTACTATGTACTTACATTGAAATTAATAATTTGATACAATGCACTTTTTGTTTTTACATTGTACTTATATTTGAAAAATACCAGCATGTAATTACAGCTGTAATTAATTTATGTAATTACATTTGTAATTACACAGTTAACCCATCCCTCACACCTTAACCTACCCTTACACCAACCTATACCACCACACCTGTCTCTAACCTTACCCGTATACACACCTTGATAGCAGCAAAAGTGTTTTACAATACAACATGACCACAATAATACATTGTACTTATTTTTCGATGTAAGTACATACTTAAAGCCACTTAATATAAAGTGTGACCGAATAATATATTGGTTTCACAAACAATCATTCAAGTGCAAATATTACGTCCATTCTCGTTTATTTGTTGCATTTGAAATAGCAGGTCAATTGCATTGTATAACACATTATTTCATATCATTTTTTTCCACATATACTTGTTGTAGTACTCTGTTTTGGCAAATGTTGGCCTAGTCGATACTCTGGGTATTCAGCAGTAGCGGCTCCTGACCTTAAATTCAGATTCTGTTTCTTAGCGCTCAGTTAATGTTAAATATTTTGTAAGTACTATATACTAATTCGCTGAACACATGCAGACACACTTTTTGGCAGCAGACCCACTTTTGCTGAAGCCATGTGTCCAATTTTAATATATCTTGCTCACCTTACGACTTCGAACTTTTCCGAATTTTATATAGTATTTTTTGCAAAAATCTAAACACATTTACAATTGAAAGGGTTAGTTCACCCAAAAAATGAAATTTCTGTCAGTAATTACTCACCCTTGTTGTTCCAACCTCAAGATCATCGTACATCTTCAGAACACAAATTAAGATATTTTCGATGAAATCAGAGAGCTGGATCACTCCTGCATACTAGTCCATAGGCTTCTTGAGGAATTGAAACTTGCCGTCCTAGAAAAGTTATTAAAGACATCGTTAAAATAGTCCAAGTGACTTCCAGTGGCTCAATCTTAACTTTATAAAGCGACGAAATCTTTTTGCGCGCGAACAAAACAAAAATAACAACTTTATTTCAACTATTCACTTTCCTTCTCTATGAGCTTCTAGTCAGGCTCACTACTTGGCCAACGCTGGTCATGTGTGTGATATTAAACTAGTAACCTGACTCGAGGGCAGAGAGAGAAAGTAAATTAATAGCTGAAATGCGTTTGATAAAGTTAAGATTGAGCCACTGAAGTCACTTGGACTATTTTAACAATGCTCTTTAATAACTATTCGAGGCCAGCAGAGTTTCATTCCCTCAAGAAGCCTATGGACTGAGTATGGAGGAGTGAACCAGCTCTTGATTTAGTAAAAAATATCTTAATTTGTGTTCCGAAGATGAGCAAGGTCTTACGAGGTAAAACAGCATGAGGGTGAGTACTGACAGAATTTTCATTTTGGGGTGAACGAAACCCCTTTAATGATTCAGTTTATATAGAGGTCTATGTTTTGGAGGAATATCTGCCTTTACAGAGAGCCGCAGCTGGTATTCAGTATAGCATACCATACTACTCTTACTATTTCTTCCTAATTAGCTGCATTTAACTCCACTTTTAGACATACACTTTGCCAACTCCCTCAGCACTCCCTCGGGAATCCTTGCCGCCATCAAGTGGATGAGGGGAAGTTTATTTGGACAGACCCTCAATTTTGACAGAGGGAGCTATTCAACTAATATGTACACTAATTTACCCACAAGTGATCAAAGGCTTAGGGCGTTCCATTTAAACAGATTGCAATGGTGTCGCCAGTAGTGGGCACTCATGCAACATAAGCAATGACATACACATCTGAGTGAACGACACGGAGGGAAGTTCACAGAGAAAGGGCAAATGTTGCAGCCATCTTTGTATGTTAGAATTAGTAGTATGCTAGCAGGCTGTTGCTAATTCAGCCACGCATAAACAATTTAGCATATTGCGTACTTTATGGCCTACATATTTCATATATGAAATAAGAGTATTAAGCTAATCTGAACATAACCTATAGATAAACCTGTCAGATACTTACATTGAAAATATTAATCCTGAAAAAAAAAATTAAAAACTCAAACATCACTAATTTTTAGTGTTTTGTAAGTTTAACAACAGTTTTCGAATCTGCTGGTTTTATTTTTAAGAACTAGATTCTTGAATTTTAGGGGAAATGGTAATATTACAAAATTCTTGTGAAGCTTTAGCTTTCTCTGGGTGAGGGGTCATGAAAACAACAGTAGATGCCCAACCTTTATTCATTCACAAATGCCGGAAGACATTTTACTGTCCTAATTTACAACGTCAAAACAATAAGCCAATACACAGCTAGAATACGCAAGGTACATGTGTCTGAGTACAGTCTTCTCTTTTATATGGCTCTAAAGGGAGTTTACCTAGAAACCTATTTGAAGTCATTGTACTTCCATTCTTTTTGTGCAGTGGGCCTGAAATTTCAACAAGTGGTGATAGGTCACAACTACCTGTAACAGCGGAGTATAACCAAAGAAAAAGAGTCTTGAATGTCTGCCCTCTCACGAATGACAATAAGCACAATTTCCCAGTTTGCATTGTGGCCTGTAGTCAGCGGAGTGTGAGCTGAACTCTTCTCAATCAGACTGGGAATTCTTTCACCCCTTAGGTGGCACTTTACAGCTCTTTAAAGTGAAAACAATGAGAAGCTGTAATCCGCCAGGAGTTATTAAGTGTTCTTGAAGGCTAGTGCTTTAACCTTTAACGGTCCAGGGTCATCTGCCCAACATCAGCCAAAAAAATGCTTTTGTGTAATACCTTATACAGACTCTCCAACACACCTGAAGAACCATGTTGGTATTAAAGGGACAGTTTACCCCCAAATGATAAACCTTTACTCACCCTTGCGTTATCTCTAAACCTATATGGCTTTCTTTTTTCTTTTCTTGTTTTTGCCCATACAATGAAATTCAATGGGGTCCAACATTGCATAGACAAAAAACACACAGTTTTTTGTCAGTTTAACACATTTATTTAAAAAGAAGGCTTTAAAATGATTTACCGCACACACCCATGGAGGGGAGTCAGAGATTATGGGTCACATTCAGTGGACTGACACAAACAAATATATATATATATATGTGTGTGTATATATGTGTGTGTATGTATATGTGTGCGTGTCAAATAAATGTATAACAAATATTAAAAATATATATATTCAAAATAATGTGATTTTATTAAGTTATAGGCAGTGGGTTTAATCAGGTGTAGACATTATTAGATTACTATTCGGCATCTTTCGTCACTCACTGTAAAAATGAATGTGCTTTATCTAATCAAAAAAATTGTGGCAACAGATTACAAGCAATATTATTAATTCAATAACAATAGAATTGAGTAATAATTAATCAAATTAATTCCTTAGCAGTTAAACATTTATAATGAGTAAAAACGTGCAAAAAAAGTACATTTAAGTCACCATTATGATGATTGGTGTTTGTTTTAGGTTTGTTAGGTGATTTTATTCCAGCGCTGTGAGGCAGCCTGGACAGCCATGAACAAAATTTTCGCCTGAGGTAGGGGACCAATCATCAGACAGGAGAGGAGCAGCCAGAGACGATGACGACATACATGCGACACACCAAAGCAGTTTGTGTTTTGTGTATATCAGGCAGCGGACGTAAAGTTACCTTTTGATACAGGCTTGTGTGTACATAAATCTCCTAAATCTCTGACTAATTTACAGTCGCTCTACATACGTCATCTGTATCATCTGAACCAATTGGCTATTAGCTATGTGCAGGCGCACTTAGACATTCGTAGCACCCAATAATAGGGCTCTGGCCATCGTAAACCACGCCTCAAATACGAGAATATGAGCATGTGGTTTCCAGACCACGTGTGCATTCTCAGTGATACATGGTCTGGCGTTACTTCTGTGTTTGATGTGTGATTAAATTGCACATCATGTAATTAAATTAAAATATTGAATCGCTCGACATCCCTGTGTTCCACGTAACAAAAATAAATTATAATTCACGGTTCAAGCAATGAGCTATCCTTAAGACGTTATTATTTTGGAACAATCAAGAAGTGATGCTGTGATTCGTTTTCCTCCTGAGGTTGAGGTATTAGATGCATGATCACACGTAAGTGGCAGTGATAAGTGTTTGTGCCATGGTGGTTAGGATTGCATCTCGGAACATGTTCTCAAGAGAGCAGCATGAAGTCTGGTCTCATTAACACAGGCAAACGGGCATTCCCTCTGCAGCAGGTGCTAAAAAATGCCCTAATTGTGTGACAATGAATGGCTAGTGTCAAAGGGACATCATCTGCTGGATAAGTACGTGTGTGTTTGTGGGTGTATGTGTCATAGTGAACACTTCTCACTGCATAGCACATTATAGGATGACTTTTTTGGGAATTGAGTGGATGGCTGGGAAGCTGTTGCTGTTCTGTTCACCACCCAGACTGCTTTTTAGTCCCCAGAAAGTGACTGTATTAACAGAGACGTACACTAAGACTAAGTGTACGTCTCTGTAAATACAGTCACTTTCTGGGGACTAGAAAGCAGTCTGGGTGGTGAAGCGTGACAGCAACAGCTTTCCCAGCCATCCACTCAATTCCCAAAAAGTCATATAA